>WBNM01011892.1:0-12031 GCA_013399055.1 Ramphastos sulfuratus | reverse complement strand
ATTCTAGGATTCTATGTTCATAGCAGAGGTGTGCCAGCTCTTGGACCACCTCTGTGACCCTCTGCTCTCTGGAATGAGAGCTTTTGGCATACCTCTGCTGCTGCAGCATTCAGCTGCTGTATGAAGTCAGTCAGCTCCTCAAAGGAGCGTTTCTCCATCTCCAGCAGGATCTGCACAGCGAGGCGCTCCTTCCTGAAGGCATTGGTGACCACTGCCAGCTCTCCTATTTGCCTGGCAGACAGAAGGTCCAGAACTTCATACTGATGAGGGAAACACAGCAGAAAGAAGAGAGGCAGCTGTTTGCTTGTTCAGTAATCACAGAGTGTCAGGAGCTGGTAGTGACCTCCAAAGCTCACCCAGTCCAAGCTCCCTGCCAGAGCAGGATCTCCTAGACCAGATCACACAGGAAAGTGTCCAGGTGGGTTTTTAATATCTCCAAAGAGGGAGACTCCACAGCTTCCCATGGCAGTCTGCTCCAAGGTTCTGTCACCCTCACAGGGAAAAAATGCCTCCTCATGTTTACATGAAACTTCCTGTGCCTCAGCTTGCACCCATTGCCCCTTGTTCTGGCATTGGGCATCACCCAGCAGAGCCTGGCTCCAGCTTCCTGGCACTGACCTTTACATATTTATAAACACTGATGAGGTCCCCTCTCAGTCTCCTCTTCTCCTAGCAGCACAGCCCCAGATCCCTCAGTCTCTCCTCATAACAGAGCTGTTCCATTCCCTTAATCATCTTTGTGGCTCGGTACTGGACTCGCTCAAGCAGGTCTATGTCCTTCTGGAACTGGGGGGGCCCAGAACTGGGCACAGTACTCCAGCTGTGACAGTCCTCAGCCATCTGCATAGTTCATTTTTGGTCTTTCTGACTGGCAATGACTCATCAGAGCCCTAAAACCACCTGAACATCCCCACTCTGCTGCACAGTGCCAAGTGAGAGCCTTCCCTAGCCTGGATGGGTAAAAATGGATTATGTTCTAACACAGAGGGTAATGCCCATCATCAGCTGTTGTAGCTAAGTCAAGTAGTAGCCATTCTGTTCTCTTTGCAAGTCACAGAACTCCACTGCAGTACTAAAAACCTGAGTGGCAACGACTCCTGCAGAGGAGGGGAAAGCGTTGGGCTACAAAGTGTCCCTGCTTGAGTGCTACACTGACATAAAGTGTGTGGAAGAATCATGAACTGCACTTAATACTAAAGATCTGGAGGAAGTCCTCCTGATTCTTTGGTGAACATCTTCTGATGAGTGGTTGAGGGAGCTGAGGTTGCTCAGCCTGGAGAAAAGGAGGCTGAGGGGAGACTTTCTGGCACTCTACAGCTCCCTGAAAGAGGTTGGAGTGAGGTGGATATTGGGCAGTTCTCCCAAGGAACAAGTGGCAGGATGAGAGGAAATGGCCTCAAGTTGCCCCAGAGGAGGTTTAGGTTGGACATGAGCAACAGTTTCTTCCCTGGACTAGTTGTCAAGGCCTGGCTTAGGCTGCCCAGGGCAGTGATGAAGTCCCCATCCTTGAATGGTTTCAAATCTGTGCAGATGAGGTGCTGAGGGACACAATCTAGCAGCAGACTTGGTAGTGTTAGATTAATGATTGAGTTTGTTCTTGAAAGTCTTTTCCAGCCTTAAATGATTTTATAATCTTCCCTTGGGGGTAGCTGTGGAAAAAGTTAAAATCTCCTGGAAGTTCAGATTGTGAAAAACACTCAAAACTTTTGCTACTTTTCACAGAGCTGAGCGTGGAAACCTTGTAAGAAGATATTTTGTGAGATTCTCACCTTGGTTTGTGGCCTTGGAGCATCAGAAACAAAGGTAAGAAGGTTAGAAACGTGGGGTTATGTCTGCAGTTTGTAGTAAAAGCATTTCAGACAATGTTTTGGAGTCATTAAAGTCACAGCAGGAGCAAAAGACAGCTCCAAATCGTTCACAAGCTGTTGATAAATGTGCTGTGAGAGCTACAGGTGGCCTTACCCCATTGAAGTCCTTGTAGAAGTCCCTGAGGTGGCTGTAAGGAGCAAACTGTGCAAATCTGTAGAAGATAAGTTCCAGGAAGCTTCGGCTGCTGTCATATGTGCCAGGAAAAACCTTATCTGAGAAGATAAAAGAGGTCTGTCACTTGCTGTGGTGAACTCAGCCTCTGTCTCTGTGCTCCACAACGTGGCTGGAAACCAGGTCTGCAGACCACGAGGGGGTTGGCATCTGGGGAGCTGTGGGTGACAGGCTGTGGAGCTGGTTTGGGCACAGTGAGATGCTGTTTGCCATGTTTGTTTTGGCAGCTGCCAGGGGTTCTGGGTGAGCTGTGGTGCTGATACATAGAACCACACAACTGTTGAGGGTGGAAGGGACCCTTGAGGTGATCACATCCAACTGCTCACCTGGAGCTCACAATCCCACCACTACTGCTAGGTACCACTAAACCATGTCCCTCAGCACCACATCCATATCCTTTCAATCCCTCTAGACATGGTGACTCCACCACCTCCCTGGGCAGCCTCTTCCAATGCCTGAGAACTGTTTCTGAGAAGAAATTTTTCCTAATATCCACCCTGAGCCTCCCTGGCATCATAAAAGAGAAGAGATGCCCAAGTGTTTTGGTTGTTTGATGATGTTTCAGAGGTACTTGCCCCTGTGAAACCCAATGACTGAAGGGCTCCTGGGCAGCCTCCCCATCTTCTGCTTGCTCCTGTGAGTGAATTTTTCTCTGACCCAAGACAGTTGGCAGAAATTCTATCTCTCAAATAGCTCCAATTAATATGCCATACAACATCTCTGAAAGCAGACTGGTACCTGAAAAATTAAGTTGAGCCTCCAGGATCCTTCTGATGAATAGGTAGACAATATGGGATGTGTTTTGTGAGAGCTCTGGAAAGACATTGTCCAGGCCTTGCACACTGTAAGAGTCAAGAAATGAGATCTCATTAGCTTGAGATTGCAGAGACTAAATGAAGTGCTGACATTACCTGTGACAGCCTCAGACACCACAGCACTAATGGCCATAACAAGAGGTGCAGAAGTTGCAGGCTTTGTAGCTCATGGGAGGGCTGCTGTAGGGGTTCAACATGCTTCAAGCATGGCAAGTGTAGGGTCCTGCACCTGGGGAGGAACAACTCCCTGCACCACTACAGGTGGAAAGCAGCTCTGGGAAGGAGGACCTGGGAGTGCTGGGGGGGAAAAGAAGTTCACCATGAGCCAGCAATGTGCCCTCATGACCAAGAAGGCCAGTGGTGTCAGGGGTGCATGAAAAAGTGTGTGGCCAGCAGGTCCAAGGGAGGTTCTCCTCCCCGCTACTCTGCACTGGTGAGGCTGAGTCTGGAATATTGTGTCCAGTTCTTGGCTCCCCAGGGAGAGACAGGGAACTGCTGGAGAGAAGGTTCTAAAGATGCTGAGGGGCCTGGAGCATCTTTGTGAGCAGCAAAGGCTGAGAGCCCTCTGGGGCTGTTGAGCCTGGAGAAGAGCAGCCCCAGAGGGGATCTGATCAGTGCCCAGTAAATGATAAAGGGTGGGGGGCAAGAGGGTCAGGCTCTTGTCAGTGGTGCCCAGTGACAGGACAAAGGGTAGAGAGCACAAACTGCAACTCAGGAGGTTCCACCTGAAGAGGAGGAGAAACTTTGTGATGGTGCTGGAGCCCTGGAGCAGGCTGCCCCAGAGAGGCTGTTGAGTCTCCTTGTCTGGAGAGCTTCCAAACCCAGCTGACCCTTGTGATCCTGGGCAAGCTGCTGTGGGTGCCCTGCTTTAGCAGGTAGGGTTGGACTAGGTGACTTCCAGAAATCACTTTTAACCTCTACCATGCTGAGATTCTGTGGCCCACCTGACTCAATGTGGTCTCCTGCAGCAGGGAACAAAATGTGTGGAGGATGTGGAGATACCCAAGTAGAGCAGAGTCCAGTACTGGAACATGTGGAAAATGCTACCTGAGACCTTTTCTTTTTAAGTCCCTATGAAATGCACTTACTTATGTGGGAACAAAAGTTGCTAAAATGTGGGCTGCTTCCCCTGCCAGAGCTTTCCTGCAGTGGGAGTCTGGCTGGCAGTGCTCCTCAGCACAGGATACTCACATGGCTGTGTAGGCAGGGAAGCTGAGGTCTCCTGGGATTAACCCCAGCAGATCCATGTTTATGCTGGGTAAGAGGAATCTGAGGTTCTCCAGGAACCAGAATTCGTAGTCGAGATCAGCAAATCTATAGAAGTGCTTGGAAAGGTCTGTGAAGAAAGTTGTCAGCATTTCCATCCTCACTTCAGCATTCCTGATGCCCTTAATGCCTTCCTGTGGGGAGAGGGAATGTCTGTTACACAGAAGCTGTTTGGTGGTGGCATGATGAGGGAGGTGATGACTCCTTTTCATCACCATCCTTGTTTTACCTGGCACCACGAGCGTGGCTTTCTCACCTATGAAGTGCTGGAGGATGTTGACCTTTTTCAAAGGGAAGGAAGTGTTTATAAAGGAAATTCCAGTACCTGTGTCAGAGCCAGATTGAACTTGAGCAGGAATTCACTCATTTTGGGCTCTGGAATGTGGAGGTTGTCACCTCTCAGGGCATTCAGGACATCCAGCATTGTGGTGATGTTGACCAGAGCATCAGAAGTCAGGCTGTATTCCACCAGGTGCTCAATGCTCAGCACATCCAGAACTTTAGCCTAGAATCATGGAATGGTAGAGGTTGGAAGGGACCCTCTGGAGATCATTAAGTCCAACCCCCATGCCAAAGCAGGATGACCCAGGGCAGGTCACGCAGGCATGCATCCAGATTGGTCTAGATAGAGACCAGAGAAGGAGACTCCACAACCTCTCTGGGCAGCCTGCTCCAGGGCTCTGTCACCCTCCCACCAAAGAAGTTTCTCCTCATGTTGAGGTGGAACTTCCTGGCTTCCAGCTTGCATCCATTGCCTTTTGTCCTGCCACAGGAGACCACTGAAAAGAGCCTGGCATCTTCTTCTTGTCCCCCACCCTTCAGATATTTTTAAACATCAATAAGATAGAATCATAGAATNTGTGCTTGGGATTGTGCCTACCCAGGTGCAGGACCTTGCACTTGGCCTTGTTGAATGTCATGAGGTTGGCTTGGGCACACCTCTCCAGCCTGTCCAGGTCCCTCTGGATGGATCCCTGCCCTCTAGCAAGTCGACTGTGCCACACAGCTTGGTGCCATCTGCACACTTGCTGAGGTGCACTGATTCCTCTGTCCATATCACTGACAAAGATGTTAAGATCTCTTCAGTCTTTTCTTCTCCAGACTAAGCAGCCCCAAGTCCCTCAGCCTAGGAAATAATCCTGTCAGCCACTGAAGATGAGCTCATCCCCTCACTGACAGAACTGGCTGACATCTTGTTTTCCACACTTTTTTTTTTTTGCAAACTCTGTGTGTGTGTCTCATGATCTGCAGAGGTTTGCTTTTATCCTGGAGTTAGTTCTCACATCCCAGGCAAAGCTATTTCAGCACAGGGCAGAGATTCAAAATGCTGAGATACAGCTTTGGTCTGACTGCCTGAGTGTGTCCATGCAAAATTGGAGCTTCTTTCAATGTCCTCACAGCTCTACTCTGGTGAGACCTCACCTGGAGTACTGTGTCCAGCTCTGGGGATGCCAATACAAGAAGGACATAGCCCTGCTGGAGCAGGTCCAGAAGAGGCCACAAAGAGGATCAGAGGTCTGGAGAACCTTCCCTGTGAGGACTGGCTGGGAGAGTCAAGGCTGTTGAGCCTGGAGAAGAGAAGGCTCCAGAGAGACCTTAGAGCAACCTTTCAGTACCTGAAGGGGGGGGTGGGTACAGGAAATCTGGAAAGGAATTGTGTAGCAGAGTCTGTGGTGATAAGACAAGGGGCAACAGTTTGAAACCAGAGCAGGGGATACTTAGGTGGGACATTAGGAGGAAACACTTCACAATGAGAGTAGTGAAATACTTTAACAGGTTGCTCAGAGATGTGGTTGAAGCCCCTCAAGGCCAAACTTGATAAGACCTTGAGCTACTTGATCTAGTTGGAGATATTCCTGCTTACTGCAGGGTGGCTGGACAAGGTCTCCTTGAAGGGTCCCTTCCAATCCAATGCGTTCTGTGGTTCTGTGTGATTGTGTGACATTATTATTTCCAGTTGGAGAGTGGCTGAGGAGAAGTGGCAGTTGTATTCTGTTACAAATCTGAAAATGAACCCCTCTAAGGCTCTGTGTTGGGTGACAAACACCTCTGAAAGCTCCAGACACCAGTGTGGAGATCATACGTACAGGGTCTAAGTTGTCGGTAGCTGCTATGACTTCTTGGAGGGCTGTATTATGGAGGAAAGATTTCCAGGTGGCTTCTAACCATTCAGCAGTGGGCTCAGTTGGACCTACGTGGGAAGAAGCAGCAGTGACTCTCAGGGAATGACACCACCCACCCCCACATTATGTCCTCTTTAAACAATATAGTTAATACATGGAAAACTCTCACCCTGGTTGACTGAAAGGTGGAAAACTCTCGCCCCGGTTGACTGAAAGAGCAGCTGCCTGTTTTAAGAGCAACTAAGTTGGTGAAGGGCCTTGAACAGAAGGAACAGCTGAGGGAACTGGGGTTGTTTAGCCTTCAGAAGAGAAGGATGAGGAGAGACTACATCACTCTCTACAACGACCTTAAAGGGGGCCCAAGCCAGGGTGGGGTTGGTCTCTCCTCAGGTGCAACAAGCGACAAGGCAAGAGGAAATGGCCTCAGGTTGTGCCAAGGGAGGTTCAGGTTGGATATTAGGAAAAATTTCTTCCCAGAAAGGTGTCTCAGGCACTGGAACAGGCTGCCCAGAGAGGTGGAGGAGTCACCACCCCTGGAGGTCTTTAGAAGATGCCTGGATGTGGTGCTGAGGGATGTGGTTTAGCGGTAGTGGCTTAGCAGTGGCAGTGGGACTGTGAGGTCTGGGTGAGCAGGTTGGACTTGATCTCAAGGGTCCCTTCCAACCTCAACAATTCTATGATTGCATTTACTGATATATCTCACTGTCACTTCCACCTCAAGGAAAGTCTGAGCCACAGGTCACTTGGAAACCAGTGAAAAGCAGGAGGGGATAACCCCCACTTTCTGATGACTGCGTTCCTTCACTCTTCCTTAGGAGGTCAGTGCTGCAAATAAGCACCTGGGGACTAAGTGCCCCAAGGAACCTCTATCATCTGATTACCACCTCCCAAGAAGGAGAACAACATTGTCACTGTCTTCTAAGATCAGAAACAGCAGCTGTGGTGGTCTTGCTGACAGAACTCACTGACCCACAGGTGCTTCCCTAGAAGGGATGCTTCCAACTAGTGCTGGATACAGGATGCTGGGTTAGATGGGATTTGGTTTGTTTGAAAGAGAAAGAAAAATCAATATGAAATAGAGAGGGAATGAGAGAGAGAGAAGAAAGAAACATGAGGATCCTCAGATCAGGTCAAGGCACCAGATATCCCTTAATCCTGTTTTGTTTTGTTTTTTGTTTCCAGGAATATGTCATGGAAGAGCTTCCAGAGATCAACAAATCCTCCTGGTGTGAGGTAGCATGAGCAAGATGGCATTTTTCCATGTGGCCAGCCCAGTAGGGCACCTTGCCTTGGTGTCCAAGTCCACATTGCTGTGGTTTAGTGCCTCCTTTGAAGGAGTCTACCTTGCTTTCCTAGAAGAATCCCAGCAGAGCCAGGTGGGATGTGTGGCTTCACAGTGTTACCTTTTAAGATCTGGAGGTTGTGTGCAATCCAGAGTGCTACATCTCTTCTGGAGGGCTCAGCCATGTGTCCATAAACGTTATCCAGTGCAGAAACACTGTGTGAGCAAGGAAAAGGACCTGGGTGAAACACATGGCATGATGGACTCTTTGTAACCTGCTCTAATGGGATCCTTGGGCAAGAACAGTCTCTTCTCCAAAATATTGTTGCCTTCACATGGAAATTCCTGCTGAGAGACTTAATACTCCACCCCTGCTGTACACATAGCATCTGGGGACCACGGCCTAGGCTCGATATTGGCCCAACTCTGTAACTTCACCTCGAGCTCCTGGAAAAAAATCACTAAGCTATGGAGAAAAGCTGTAAAAATGACTTGGACTAGAGCCATCCAGGCCAACAGAATCCCAGCATGGTGGGAGTTGGAAAGGACCTCTGGAAAAGGATATCTAGAAAGCAAGGTCACCCAGAGCAGGTTGCTCAGGATCAGGCCCAGGTGATCAGCAGCACATCAGCTGTCTCACATTCACCCTGACTCCCAGAGGATGGATGCTGCCCTGCTGGCTGCCTGAAGAGAGATCCCAGCAACGCCCAGAAGACTTACATGGTGACTAAAGACTCATAATCCTGTGGGACCATGAGGGCAAGGGCTGATTGGTTGATGACAGGGCTGAGGAAGTGCAGCTGGTTCTGGAAGGTGATGTTCCAGTCAGCAGCAGTGTAGGTCTTCATTTGCTCAGCCATGCTGGTCAGGTATTGCAGCAGGAGCAGCCGAGCGACGTCGTCGTTTGGCAGGGCTGTGAGCTTATGCTGAAACACAATGGCCTGATGAACACATTGCTGCTGGGGAGGGAGCTCCTGAGGTGGTTTTTCTAGGCCATAATTGTGGTGAATTCAAAATGGAGCTGAGCAATGCTCTCACAGAGCACAGTCTGTACTACTGGAAGGGTCTGATTGGTACAGGTCATAGAATCATGCAATTGTTTTGGTTGGAAGAGACTTCCAAGGTCATTGAGTCCAACCACCATGGCTGCTAAACCATGTCCAAAACTGCCATGGCCAAACAAGTCTGGAACACCTCCAGGGGTGGTGACTCTCTGCAATTAAAGCAATTCTTCAATACCTAAAACCCCAAGTCCTGCCCAAGGCTCTGCAGCAGAGGTGGCAGAAAGAATTGTACACCTGTCTCCCAGCCCTTAGCCCAGCATAGAATCACTGAATTGTTTTGGTTGGAAAAGCCCTCCAAGATCATCCAGTCCAACCATCAACCCAACACCACTGAACCATGTCCCAGAGTGCCATGGCCATACACATCTCTTGAACACCTCCAGGGATGGTGACTCCACCACCTCCCTGGGCAGCCTGTTCCAATCCCTGACCACTCTTGCAGCAAAGACATTTTTTCCTGATCTCCAACCTAACCCTCCCCTGGCACAATTTCAGACCATTCCTGCTCATTCTGTCACCTGATAGCAGGGAGAAGAGACCAACCCCCACCTCACTCCAACCTCCTTGCAGGGAGTTGTAGAGAGCAATGAGATCTCCCTTCAGCCTCCTTTTCTCCAGACTAAAGCATCCCAGTTGCCTCAGCTGCTGCTGCTGAGATCTGCTGTGCAGGTGTTTGGGGGTTGCTGTTGGGACAATGCTGTTTCCCCATGACAGTATTTCTAAAGCCCTTTTTCAGCTAATGTCTTAAACTGCTAAGTATCTACAGGGAGAAGAGATTGCAGAGAACAGAGGTAAGTGTCTACCATGCTTGCAGCCTTGGTGAAGTGTGTCAGAATCATCTGAATGTCCTCAGCTTTGCTTTGCTGGAAGAACTGGACAAGCTGGACTGCTGCATCCATGTGAGTCAGTGTGTCTGAGTGTACCATCATGTCACCAATCTGGGTGGGAGTCAGGAGGTCCAAAATGGCATACTGGAGAAAGAGGAGTTGAATTCTGTTACGCCCCCATATCTGGGTCACTTAATTTCTCTTTTTTTTCTGGCTCATCTTCTCTTGAGTGCAGAGGAAGTTTGGATATTTGCAAACTTACTGCATCAAAAGGCTGGTGGTAGAGTGAAACCAGCTGAGTGTAAGGTGCTGCTGTGCAGAATTTTCCAAAGAACTGTAATAACCAGTCTCTGGTTGTGGCTTGGGTGGAGCAAGCAGGACCTAGGGTGAGAGCACAGAGAGACAGGGCACACAGGAGATGGATTCAAGAACACATCACTACCTAGGTTGCTAAACATCTTGAAGGCAAAGGAAAGACTTGAAGTGCCTGACTGATGGATTTGGCATCAGCCCTCCAGTGGCATTCTCTGCCCTGTGAGCAGGAGTGGGTTCTGAGAAGGAACACCTCTGAAGTGAGCAGTGTGGGAGGTCTTGGGTGAAACAAGAGGTCTGTTAGCTCTGTCCTACAGAGAGTGGGACTTGCAGAGAGTGACAGAGGGTTAGCTGAGCTGCTGTGGCTTACCAGTGAGCTGGGATGGCTGGGTGAGGAATGCCACAATGTAGTTGTACACATCCACTCGGGCAGCAGCAGGGATCTCGGAGAAGGCTGTGCTGATCCCAGCAATTCTGCAGGACAAAGAGACCTGCACTAAGTGGAGGGCTCTTGGGAGACAACCCCTTGCTGAACAGCTCTTGGGAATCATTCTGAGCTGGTTCTCTCTAGCTGCCCTAAAAGTAAATATATAGGATCACAGAATCATAGAATATTTTTGGTTGGAAAAGGCCTTCAAGATCACCAAGTCCAACAAACCATGTCCTGAAGCGCCATGTCCACAGGTTTCCTGAACACTTCCAGAGGTGGTGACTCTGCCACCTCCCTGGGCAGCTTGTTATTCCAGAAGAACCAAAGTGCAGTATGAAAGCCTGGTTGCATGGTTGCCTGGGCAGTTTGTCATAGTTTTGTTGGAAACAAAGTGAGTCCAAGTGGAGGACTACAAATAATCTTGTGCTAAGGAAACGTTGGAGTCCATCTACTACCTGAATTAGCAGTGTGTGGGCTAAAAGGTAAGGTAAATAATAGACAAATAATGTGACTTGCCAACACATGAAAGACAAATGAGTGAGAGGAGTGGAAGTAACTGTCTTCTGCCTCCTCCTGTAACCATGGCACCATGCTTCTTCCTTTTGCAGCTCATCTGCTGCACAGAATTAGAAGCATAGAATGGTAAGGTTGGAAGGGACCTCAAAGATCATCTAGTTCCAACCCCCTGCATAAGTTTTACAATTTCCAGGCTCTTGATGATGAAATGTTGAATTCACAGTGTTGATAAGGCAAAAATATTCCCCTGCCTCTCCTTCCTTCCAGAAACCAGGTGGTAACTTCCTGGACCCCTGTTCTATGCATGGCTTTTACAACAGAGTTGTTCTGCTTGAAACCTCTGCTTGAGGTTGTTCTGAGCAGAACAGAGTTGTTCTGCTTGAACCTCCAGCAGGAGCCTCCAGTGCTAAGCAGAGCCAGCCCAGTGCTGAGACCATGACTAATCAGTGCAGAAGAACCACACAGGTTCTGCTGGGAGCATGCACAGCAGTGCACAGGCTAAACCAGCTGTAGGTAAACAGGGAGGGCTCTACCTTTTCTCTCCTGTTTGGGTGGGAAGGGAGCTTCAAGATCATCCCCTTCCAACTCTCCCTGCCATGGGCAGGGACACCTCCCACTAGTACAGGTCACTCAAGGCCTCATCCAACCTGGCCTTGGAGACCTCCAGGGAGGGAACATCCACAAGAGATTCAGAGATTGCATCGGGGTGGAAGGGACCCTGGCCTTGAACACTTCCAGGGAATGATTCTTCTATGACGTGGTTTAAACCTCAAGTAACGTGAAACAACCTCAGCCAGGGGGAGTGTGACTCACAGAGACTTGTAAGAGCTGCAGGACATGGTGGGAGGGATGTCCTGAAGGATGGTGGCCTGAATGCTGGGCAGGACTGCCACAAGCCTCTGCTGAAACCAAAGGTGGTAGTCGTCGTCTGCGAAGGTGGGAAGCGCAGGATGGAGGTGTCTCACTGTTCTTGCCAACAGGGTGTGCTTCACCTCCATGGAGATGTTTAAGGTGCTGGCAGAAGGCTGCAGCAGGAACACAAAATGCAGCTGTAAGGCTCTGGGATGACATTTGAAAGCAAAGAGAAGAATATTTTGGAGTGATGGAATCATAGAATCACAGAATGGTAAGGTCGGAAGGAGACCTCAAGGATCATCTGGTTCCAACCCCCTGCCACAGGCAGGGGAAGTTTTTATTTCTAACCCAAGGGCAAATCATGCAACATCTGTAAGGATTTCACCACTCTGCAGCCAAAACCTGACTAAATTAGGCTAAATACAGGCAAAATTTCCAGCAAAATCAGCAAGGAAGAAGAGATTTTTGTTTTTCCTTTGGATGTGGCCAGCAGGGCAAGGG
>WBNM01011889.1:0-25929 GCA_013399055.1 Ramphastos sulfuratus | reverse complement strand
AGCTCAAACCAGCACAGCAACTAATGACAGAATACATTGTTTCTTATACTTTTGCTGATATTTTTTGCTATGTACTATTTAGCTTTGTAGTGTCCCACTGGCTTGGTAATGTCTTAGTTGTGAATCTTTCTTCCTTTCAGAAACAAAGAAATACCTTTAAGTCTGATTTTTAGAGTCTAGTTAAAAACAATAAATTGCAAAGTAATGTAATAGTAGAAAGAAACAAAACCTTAAAAGTCAGAACCACAGACAATGTCTATAATCAGAGTCAGGAATTTGGATGACTTTCAAGGTGAGCAAGATGACTGAGAAAAGAGCAGAAAAGAGTTTTTTCCTATAGATTTAGTTTCCCAACACTTCTATATTTTATTGTGACCAGAGGCCTCTGTTGTTCAGGATTTACATTTCAGCTATTTCTTACATGCATTATATGTATTATTATTTGGGCCTGAATTTGGGAGCTCAGGTTTCATTCAAGCCAGAGCTTATGCCCAGACAAGGTGAATAAGAGTGCATTCGGGAGTTAAAAAATCATACAATCAGCCAGGTTGGAAGAGACCTCGAAAATCATCCAGTCCAACTTATCACCCAGCCCTATCCAATCAAATAGACCATGGCACTAAGTGCCTCGTCCAGTCTTTTCTTGAACACCTCCAGGGACAGTGACTCCACCACCTCCCTGGGCAGCCCATTCCAATGCCAATCTCTCTCTCTGTGAAGAACTTCCTCCTAATATCCAGCCTCTCCCTCCCCTGGCATAACTTGAGACTGTGTCCCCTTGTTCTGTTGCTGGGTTCCTGGAAGAAGAGACTGACTCCCACCTGGCTACAATGAGGTCATTGCTGTCAAATGTCTCTATATGGGTTATGGGAATGACAGATAGGTCTTGACTTGAAAATTAATGTAAGCCCACAGTTAATTCATGTTGTAGGTATATTGTGGGGCTCTTGTATCTAGCCACATGAACTTACTCCCAATATATGGAGAGTAAAGACTTTTTTTCAAAATTCTCTTTTTTGATCTGGGAATATAGGTGAGTTGGGATGAAAACTAGATTAAGGTGGAGGAGTAGAGCTACTATATACATGGCTTAAGGGATTCGAGGAGGCTGACTCCTGGGTGGTTTCTCCACCTTTCCAAGTTATCTTGGGAGGATATATGAAGAGTCCACAAAGGTGTCTTAAATCACTGCATTCCTACAGTTGCCTTGTAAGACTTATGATGAACCTGTCAGAAGGTGCAGTATAGAATTTCACCTTTGGGTCCTCCTCATAAAATTACTTTCCAGACTTTAGGAAGTATTATTTAATAAATACTTCATTTAATGAGAAACTTATTTATTTGTTTTTCTTCTTTCAAAGACAGAAAGAGACTATTGTATCCTTTACTATTTCAAATTTTACACTGTAGTGACATGTAGTTCAGTGTCTGTAGGAAATAGTCTTTTGTAAATATTGATGTCAAGAGGTAGAGGACTGACTGTATATGGATTCTGACTTCACGCAGGCTGAGAAGTAGTTTTGTGTTGTATAATATTTCTACAAATGGAAACAAAAATAGGCACTAGATCATAGAAGTGTGAACAAGTATACTTGTAGAGAAATACATGGACAAGAAACAATGTCTTGAGTCTTGTACTAGAAGCAATTCTTGGGACCTTTTACTGGAATGTACATAATAGAGGCTGAATCTTACTGGAAATCATTAGAGAATATTGGACATTCTGTATCTATTTCTAGAAAACTCAGAAAAATGAAAAGAATTCGGTCTCTTTATAGGAATCTTTGCTTTTAATATTACTTTAAAATGACAGTCATAGACCAGTCTGTATTTTTTCTGAAGTTAAATTATTTTACATCCTATAATAACACCTCTCTAAAAGCACAATATCTCTCATCTATATAAGAAAAATACATTGAAAGTGGGGATGGTATTAAAATCTCTAGAATGTAAACCTAGACTCTCTTATGACTCCCTAGATATTTTCCATTTCTTGAGGAACTTGTTGCATAAAGAAAACTGGGAAATGTACCTCTTCCAGTCAAGCACTTCTCACTCAAAGTAACGTATTATTCTGTTTTGCACTTGCAATAATACTGAAAATATGAGAGAATTAGAAAAGCCTTTGGGCTGAATCCCTCAACAAAGCCCATGTCACTTTTGGCAGTAACTTCAGTCAAACCAGATTTCACCCACCAGGCTTAAGACTTTGAGTCTGCCTTTAATTCAGGCTTCCTGCTTTGTATGCTGAACACCTGTTCCTAAGGCAACTGCATCCAATTACACCTACCCATACATGGTCTTTATTATATGTTCTCAAGCACTGTTGAGGAGCTCTGTTTTAAATTATAGAATAATTGTTTCTTTTAATAGATATGCAGTTTTAATTTCCTTTCATCTTGATTTTGGTATTTAATTAGTACTTTATAGCTTGTCCCAACATGGGTAGAAAGCATCTACAGCTATTGAGAAGAGACCACTCTTCCCATTGCCTAGAAAGCTGACTACACAAAGCTCAAGTGCTGAAAGGAGAAGCAATATATAAGCAAGTCATACACAGTTTTAGGTTAGGAGTTAAAGACCGAGACCTCTAATAAGGTGTGCTATAGAAGTGCTGGGATAGGAGGGGAACATCCCCAAACAGGTTTATTGCCAATAGAAAGGTCATATTTCCCTGAGCCCAAACTCTCATTTCCATCAAATGCTGAATCATTGTTCGTGTCTTTCCCTTTCAGGTGATGACAAAGAATCTACCTATAGCAGAGTGGGGGAAAACTGAATGGGGCTGAGGTTAGGAACCTTTTGAAACAATAACAGAGAGGCATTCTAGTTCATCATTTGTATAAACTGTAGCTTGTAAACCACTTAGGCTTTGATATTCCTGACTCAGTCAACTATGAGAACATAGATAACCAGACTTCTTTGCAAATCCAAGCAAAGGACAGTGTGCAGTGGGGTGAAATGATGGTGTTTCTGTAGAAATTTAAATGGCTAAATACTGAGACTTTTTATTATTATTAAACCATCCCACCACAAACTTATATGAGTGGCATACAGGATGCAGCTCAGAGAACTCCTAAGTAAAGATTAAATTCCATCTAATGAAGCTGCTAGATCAGGCTTTTTCAAAAAACAAACCTGTTCAGTCTTCAGACTGGCAAAACTCCAGCAGAAGCTAAGAGGAAGTTTGCTTGACTAAACTAGCAACTAATGGTATGAAGGAGCACTGTGGTCCTGAAGAAAAGTAAGGGTTCTGATCAGACTGTGATTGTAACAGGTCTGTGAAAGCTGTGCAGTTTAGCAGGCTTTGGACACTCAGAAATATTTGTTAATTATATAACAAATAGTAAGTTCCATCACTAAACTAGCCAAAGTATTTTCACAAACATGACATGTTATCATAAGGCCAGTCTCTTCCTACTCTAATGCCTTTTGCACTTTTCAAATGGAAGTGCAGAGTGGCTGGATCTGTTCCCAGCTTCTATCTGAGAGTATTGCTGTTGTAACTCTCCATTGATAAAAAAATGCATAGTAAAGTGACTTTCCGCAAGAGCATTCACCTTGTAAATGTCAAGTGAATTTCTTTGTTTTCTTCATTTGGTTTCCATGCAGAAAGGAATCAGTCAGTATGTATTCGTGGTCCTGCAATTATTGATGGGAAAATGATCCTTCTTATTTATGCTATGTGAGGACAGACTGAGAGCAATTCAACGGTCTTTCTGTCCATGTCAGTTAAAAACAGGGAGGGGTTCACACAATCTGGATCTTCAAACACTTGTTTTTGGAGGGGAGAATTGTGGAACTCTAGCCTAAGTTACATGCCCAGCTGTAGGAGCTGTACTGAAGAAATAACAGAGCTCTAGATCAGGAGATTCGACATGTCAACACCTTGGATATTAGCTTCTCTAGCTGAATTACTGTGCATTGAAGAATAAATGGAAGTTAAAAAAGAACATAAATGCATTGCAGAAAGGCTTCTTTCACTTGATGTAGAACTCTTGGCTAGCACGAGGTTAAACCAGTTGTGCCGTAGTCTGTTTGGTGCAACAGCTAATTTTGCTAGAAGAAAATTGACTGTGTGAATTTGAGCTCAGTGTTGATGTCAGAGAAATTCTCTGCCTGTAACCAGCCTTGCAAATGCTAATCTTTCTTGCCTTTTTTTTGCGTTGCTGTTGATTTATTTCCAATAGTCTAGATTATTCTGTCACCTCATAAGAATGGTTCATTATTTTTTTCAGAGTTAAAATTAGAGCAATTTTCAACTGTTACCTATTTTTAAATAGTATTTCTAAAGTAACTGTTCACTTTTAAGTTTTGGGATTGAGTAATAAATGAAGTTTAAACTGTATAGTCAGCAAGACTGTTAGTGATGAAGAGGCCTTTGGACCATATCCTTAATCGCATGGCTCAACTTTCGATTGGCCCTGAAATGGTCAGGCAGTTGGACTAGATCATTGTAGGTCCTTTCCAGCTATTTTATTTTATGATCTTTTCATCTCTCTCAAAATTTTAGTAGTATTTTCTTGGAGCTACTGAGTTCCAAGGAAATGTCTCTGCAACTATTTGATACAAAATTTTCGAGCCTGTGAAATTACAGATGAGCAACTTAAGTTGTGCAACAACTGTGGGACCAAAATTACTTGCTTGTAAATACTAAGTTTTGGAATGTTAATTATTTGCATTGCCACAAATACCTTGTTTCTACTGACTGAATGCATAATTTTTCTGAAAATGCTAATTTTATATGCTTCACAAAAGACTACTTTTTGTTTGTCTGTGTTAATTATAATGATCCAGAATATTTGTCAATCCTATTCCATACACATTATAAGTCAGTTTGTGTGTGAATAAAACAATTTTTCTGTGCAAGGATTAAAATTCTACTCAGAGTCAAAATACTTCAAGTCTCCTAGTACTGTTGTCCTTTCTAACATAATCCTTGATCTGTGTTTCTATTTTTCTCATCAGCCTAATCTTGAAAATTTTCAGGAATTTAATATATTCCAAAGAAATTTATGCATGTTGAGCAATTAAATTTGGCACAACGGTCTGTCTATAAGAAAAACAATTCCTTGTGACAGGGTTTCCTTGCATTTTATTTAATGGAAATTTAAAACTGTTTTGATTCTTGCTTGATTTATTTCAGAAAAAAAATATTTCTTCTGGTAATATTTCTCAATGGGCAATTAAACTATATAGCACAATGTTGTGAAATTAAGCCTCTGGTATTTTTGAAGCATTTTTTTTTTTTTTTTTTTTTTTTTTGGTTAAGCATAAGCCCCTCTTCAGGCAGGTCATTCATTTAAATTGCTTCTCCGTTGATTTCAGAGGACTAAAGTGCTACTCAAGCAGTGCAAGCTTGTAGAATCCAGCTTAAAATAAGTAACCTAAAAAAGACAAATAAAGACAATTATCAGTTCTAGAGTTTCGGGGAAGTAGCATTAAATTTTCAAATCTCTAACTGAAAAAAAAAAAACAAAACCCCAAAAACAAAAACACAAACAAAACAAAACAAAAAAAAACCCCAGATGTCTTGGATCCCAAATATGGCATGTGAAAGAAATTGTAGTTACCAAATCTTTGGCGATCAGATTTAGCTCTTGATCGGGTCTTTGGAAAAAGGGAAAATTTCTTGTATAGACTTGTAGGCTTCTACAGTAGTTTCTTTATATAAAACACATGTCTTTGTGTTCTATCTAACCTTCATCTAGAGGACTGTCATCTTCAGGAAGCCACCATTGTCCTGGAAGGCATAAATCCTGCCAGGCTGGTTTAAACCCTTGCTCAGTCCTCCTTCTGTTCAGGGTCCGGAAGTTGAAGTAGATTGAGCTAAGCTAAGCAAAGCCCTGAGGCTGAGGAGCTCAGCACTGTGTCAGGTGTCTGGTGCAGCCCCTCGGCATGCCTGCGTGGTTGCACGAGGCACAAAGCTTTGAATGCATTGGGCAGTACAAGGATGCTAAATGCCTATTTAGTTTCACTTTCAAATTTATCTATTTAAGGGGGGATGATTTAGAAGCCGCACCTTTTCCTACACAGCCTTTCCTACACAGCCTTTCCTACACAGCTGTCCTCAGAGATTGTCTCTCTGCAGCACCCTTTAGCGGCTCATTACCGGGGAATCGCTGTGGCCACGTGTTTGCAGCTTACACTGGCTCTGCAGCAACTCTCTCTCCTCTCCCCCTCTGCCTGGAATACTTTGTATTTTACCGCGGGATCGTTGTCATGAGTTTGGAAGTGTTTTTATACGGGAAGCTTAGTCAGGGACCATTTATCGTGAGTACCATGTGCTGGGGTTGATGCTGAGCCTCTGCAGCACAGTTAGAAGTTTTTCCTGTTTTGAGTTCCGATTTTCCCAAGTTCTGATTGTTTAAACTGTTTAATTCTGTGTTAATAAATATCCTTTGTGCCAATATTTCCTGTTGACCGAAAATCCAAAGAATCTGAGGGATTTTTCCCCGAATTTTTGAATATTAATTAAAAATTAATATTCAGATATATTAATAATAATATTAATAACCGGATATTAATATCTCATCACAACCATTAACTGCATTTTGTTTGCAATTTGTTTGTTTGATTATCAGTAATTTGAACAACTGCAACAGGGGAGAGAAAGTCAGCTTTGCTACAAGAGAGTCATGTGGGAAGTTGTACCGCTGCTTTCTGTTTTCCAATGGCTGCTCTTTTTGCTGTGGTGCTAGTTTTACCCACTTTGTATGGAAAGTGATGAGCAAGGAAGGGTTCTGTGATGAAAATGATACAAAAGTTTAAAAAAAGACTTCTGTGAACATCAGAACAAAATACTCCATGCAACCTTCTGTTTTCTTTTTCCTTCCTAAAAGACTTCATTGATATTGTGTACAGTTACAAGTCCTCTATTATCATATACAACTGCAGGCAAATAAGAATCAGTCTTCCTAGCTGAATTGTGCTTCAGTGTAGTTTGGATAACCATCTAATGGCCTTCTTGGTGTAGACTTTGGCAAGGAGAGCAAATTGACAAAGGCAAGAAAAGGAAAGATACCAGTTTTTATTCTTAGCTCCAATACACCAGTTTATCAATGTTTCATATAACAACATCATCAGCTATCTAGACTAATTTTCAAGTTCTGCATGGTTGGGCAGAAGACTGAAATCTCCAAAAGTTTTGGTAAACCTGTGTTCAATTAATTTGGGATACATGCTGAAATACAATGCTCTACACCTTAGAGTCTGCCACGGTCTTCGTTTTCTTGGTAGTGGAGTTTCTCCAAGGTGTAGCCTGGGATGTGTCTGTTACTACTTGTATGTTAATCTCTGAGAGAGACTTTGTTGCCTGATTTGCCACCATGCTTGATCCCTACCTCGTAGCTATTTTTTTCAATCCCAGGCCCTCAACTCCTCCTACATTTCTGTTGTCTCTACCCCATTAACCACATCGCTCATCTTCTGTCTCAACTGCTGATGTATTTTTTCCCTCATGTTTCTTACGTCACCATTAGGTCTTTTTTCTTTCATTAGACAGACAGCTGTAATACTAGCTGTAGATAAAGATCAGACCTAGAAGATAAAAAGACTCAGAAAGATTAAAAACACCCTGGGTACTGATAGGCTAAAAAGAAAAACTGCAAACATGTTCTAATTTTTCTCTAGGAAACTCAGGAAACTGGCAAGGACGTCAGTGCTGGAAAAGCATATCTCAGAGCAGGTTGGGGAAAATAGGAAATCTTGAGTTAATACCAATTAATGTTAACATTTAAAATGAGGTTCATAAATTACAAAAGAGGGTTTTGAGTTAGTATGAGGCTGAAAGTCGTATTTGGTTTTNGGCACACTGCTGGCTCATGTTTAGGTGGGTGTCAATCAGCACCTCCAGATCCCTTCCTGTTTGGCTGCTCTCCAGCCACTCCGACCCCAGCCTGTAGCTCTGCATGGGGTTGCTGTGGCCAAAGTGCAACACCTGGCACTTGGATTTGTTGAACACCATCCCATTGGACTCTGCCCATCTGTCCAGGTGGTTGAGGTCCTGCTACAAGTCTGAGGCACTAGTATAAGTATTATGATATAAAGTAGTATCCATCTTGCTGAGAAATATATTTCCCAATCTGATTGTGTGCAGTCATCTCTAAGTGTGAAATGTTAGTAAGCTATACTGAAACCCTCTGCCTCATTTAAACCAGCCTTTTCTGAAGGGCCCAGGTAAGCTGTTTGGCCTTTCCTCAGAGCTTCTGCGGGTGAAAAGAGAAATGTCAGTTCACAAAGGAAATATCTGGTTATGGTTTTGAGAGTCATGATGTGCTGGAGTATCCATATGCATATATGACAGAGCAATTAATGAAAAAAGATTTTGGTAGTGACAGAACAACAGGGATAAAATATGGAAATATAAGGAAAACATTTTGAATCAAGTTAGTAAATAAAAAGTACAAAGCAAAATAAAACACAAAGTAGAAGAAATTGTGGGTGAGAATGCCATATGGAGCATTGGATTGCAGGCAGCCAAATTTGCATGTTATGTGAGTTCTGTGAAAACTTGTTAAGGAAATAAATAGTAAAAGAAAGACATTGAAGAATTGCAAAGTCATAGGAGAAGTCATGAAACCTTCAAATGGGTCTGAAGATCTGGAGCTAGAAAACTAGACTTCTGTCAAAGAGCTAAGAGGTGTCAGGGTTTATGGTGGTGTCTTTATAGATTTCTCATACTCTTATTTAAATAGATTTTGATTTAAATAGATTATGAGCTCAAACATTAACGCATGAACTCATTGTACTCCCAACATGTTTTGTGAAGAGGTGAGTGCTAGCAGGGCTTACCTTGCAAATGTATTGTTCTCTTTTGTAGGTAGGTAGAGAGGAGAAAGCAACTTTATCTGAAATGACCAAACCAAAAAAACAGTTTAGTATCAGTCACAAATTTTCTTTGCCTTAAGCCATAAAAATGCAAAAGGCAGAATCAAGATGACTCCTTCAAATTAAGCATTTCCTTCTGTCTATGCCATATCCTGAGCATCTATTATAAAGTAAAATATTGGCAAGCTTTTGGTTGTACATTTTGGTTACTTAATATTAATGGGCTTTGAATTGTTTTGTTTTGTTTTTAGTATTTCCCTGACTTGTAGATATTTTGGCTAGCAAATTGGGCCATAAAGGACAGAGAAGAGATAGCTCTTGCACAGAAAGCAGTTTTTTGATAACAGGAAAACTAGATTATTTTTGTACAAACGGCAAGAGAAACACAATGCTGGTCCTTGTATTAACAAACAATGAAGGACTGGTTGTAGATGTTAAGGTTAAATGTAATCTTGGCTGTAGTGACCATGACGTGTTAAGAGTTCAGTATCAACATACTAAAAAGCAGGGTAATAAGTAAAATTTCAGCTCTGGACTTCAAGAGGGCTAACTTTTCCCTCTTCAAAACTCTCCTTAGAAGTATCCAGTGAGCTACTGGTAAGGTAATACTGGACAAGGTAATACTGGATTACACAGTCATTTCTCCTTCCTTTGCTTAGGGACTGAATTTCTGTGTACGCACAGTCATGCATATCCAAATCACAGTTGTAATCCTGATGTTGTGATGCCTTCTACTTTTTCAGTGTTATAAACACAGTTCAAGCACATATGAACCAAATACTTGTGTGTGCGGTGTCAATGTTGTTGAGATTTCAATATTACCTTGGTGAAAACTGTGTCTCTGAACAGAAACAGTTAAGTTTTCTCATAACAAGTAGCCTCAGAGAACATTATGTAAAGATCCACACTGACTTGTTTGGATAGTTTCTTTACACTGACTGTTTTTGCAGCTCGTTCCCCTACCCCCCCCCCCACAGTAGTTTAATTAATTCTCTTGTCTAAAGGTCCTTAGTTTTTGGCATTGATTTTATCATCTGTATCACAGCTATGGATCTGTTCATCTAAAGCATTTTGCAGAAGTCTTCCTTTAGCCTTTTGCACAGTTGCAGCAATGACTATTGTAGTTTGACAGCCAGTTATTCCAAACTGTGTACAGCACTCTTTGAGTGATGTTCATAGAGAGGTGGGAAAATTACTAAGGAACTTTGATAGAAAAGTCTGTGTACTCTGCTTTTTGCTTGGTTAGAAGAATAAGGTAAACCTCTCTGGGGAAAAAATAGGAGGAAGGCATCATAAAAGAGTGTTATTTTCAGATGACTAAACCTTATTCTGTTTTAGCTGCTGTGCTAAAAAGATTATAAGCATCTACAATGTAGTAAGATCACTGGCTTGGTGTTGTGGATGAATATTTCAAACTGCTTGTCACGGAATCCAGATTTAGGATCCTGCCAGCTATGCGCCAATTTGTCGTGGAAGAGGGCTCTAAAAGAATCACTATCAGAGATACTAGTAAAAGTGATTTTTAATGTGAATTTGTGAAAGTGTCACTTAAGTGTTTGATGGTAAGGTTCACTATTTCTTACCACAATGGGAGAAACACACAAAGGGAAATTGAGCTAGAATAGGGCTGGAATGATTTTACATAGAGATTGGGGGTGAAAAGGTTAAGAGAAGCCCTGCCCTTGAGTCATAAAGTTCAGAGTGGATCCTCTTCCTTTCTAAACTCCTAAGTGCAGCTAGATCCAAACTTGGTCCCAGACTTGGTCAATGGTTTGTGTCAAAGGAATTAAGCACAAAAATTCCAGTGGTATGGATTCAATGTGGTATTATGTGCTCTACATAACTTTGAGGTAACAGCAGTTTAAGATTCACTAATGCCATTACAGCAAATCACAAGATTAGATTGTGTGATTTTCTATTGATGCTTCATCAGTCAATAATCAACAATCTCTTATAATCAACAACCTGTTACAACCAACATGATGACTTAGCTAAAGATTCAACCAGGTTTCCTGAATGAGATTTTACATGCACACATACGTGATCACAGACTAAAGTATAGAGATTAATTTCTGATTGACATGTTTCTTTCTCTGCAGATTATTGTAAAAATTTGTATCCTGTGATCTTTGAAACCTCACAAAAATTTAATTCTATTGAATTACTCTTTTCTCTTTTGCCTGCATTTACCAGCAGATGGTCTTTGATACTTTCTTCTTTGGCAGCGTTAGTAACTGGACAATCAAGAGCTACATCATGAAAATGACCTTCAACATCACCAAAAACCTGCCCCAAGAGGCGCCCAACTCAGGGGAAGATACTGGGGTACAGCCTGCTGAGATCCCAGATAGCTCAAAGAGCCTCACTTAGAATAAATATGTAGAGGATCACAAGGTGATTGGTCAGTATTTGGGTTAGCATTTTTTCGTTGTGGCCATAATTCTTGACAAGTAACCTTGGCACCTTTGAGACTGGGCAAGAAATATTCTGAGTATGTTTTCCAGGCAACAGGAGTTTCAGATGTGGTTAGGGATTGCCTAACCATCCCAGCTCACTGTGCTTGTACCCAGGACAAGAAGGTATCAGGTTGTCTGAACTCATTGCTCCAGTAGACAGGATCAGAAACTGCCAGATTGTAGCAGTGTACTGTGCTTACAATTAAAACAAGAATGCAATGCTGCCTGAGCCTGACAGCACAGTGTGGCAGGCTTTTGTAATGCAGAAATTGCAACATGTATTGAAAAATAATTTCCAAATGTTTGTGATGTTAAGCAGGTGACAGATAAAAGTGTAATTTGAAAAAAGGTGACAGTACACTTGTAATGAGAATGCTTGATTTTTAAAAAATTACCACTTATTCAGTAAGATCCACAGGCAGAACACTTATTCGACTAATACTTTTGGCAAACCCAGGGTGAAATGTGCTTATTCTGGACTGGTACTCCTGCTAATTTAGACTTTCTGATGCTAAGACATAGCCCATTTCCTCTTACAGCACTCCTTGCAGTAGTGTTAGTTGTGAATAAAACTTAGGAATTGCCATGACTTCTATGAGTTGTAGTCTATCTAATTGTTATTCAACTTCAAGAGAAAGTAGACTTGGGCAACTCTAAGACTGTGTTATGAGAGAACCTCTATAGAGAGGTTTGTTGTTTTGTTTTTTTCCTGGTCTCTGTTAGCTGGTAAAAATAGGAGATGACATATATAAATTTTGGTTTTGAATGTTTTGGCAGCTTGCAACTTACAGGTTCAGAAATAGCCTTAAAATAATCCAATATACGTATTTAAATGGCAAGATAAAAAATTCTGTGCCAGTTCTGATAAATTATATGGAATAGTTATCTTTGACCATGCAAATAACAATGGACTTTATTGATAAGACTGTGATTTACCTCAGAATTCTCAAGTAACTGCAAAACTAGAACAAGATTAGTTGATAACAGCAAAGTTATAATGAAATCATGTCTTGCTAAACAGCGAGCAAAACATAGCTGCCAAAAGAACAATGAATAAATGTCAGAACATGATATGACTCCCCTTGATGCCTTATACCCTAGCAAACAAACTTGTCTAAAATAGGAACACGAACAGGTGATCCAGATAAAGGAATTGTACTTAAACATTTCTGTATCTTGAAAATGTAAAAAAGCAACTATATTGGTACTCAGACATCCCATATAGACTAATGGAAGGCAGGAAGATAAAGCAGCTAATTTTTAATTTTCCAAACTATCCACAGAAGATAGATTTAGGTTGTTCAAATTCTGTGTCTTTTTCCGAAACTGAGAGGTCTGTACAAAAGTATCTAATCCAATGGCATGGGTATTCATCCCCATTAAGTGAAAACCAAAATGATCCCATAGTTAAACTCATTGGAGCAGGTCCAGAGGAGAGCTGTGAAGATGGCTCCTCCTCCATGGAGGGCTGGAGCAGCTTTCCTATGAGGACAGGCTACTAGAGTTGGGGTTCTTCAGCCTGGAGAAGAGAAGGCTTCCAGGAGACCTTATAGCAGCCTTCCAGTATCTGAAGGGGGCCTACAGGAAGGCTGGGGAACGACTATTTACAAGGTCTTGCAATGACAGGACTAGGGGCAATGGGTTTAAACTGGCAGAGGGGAGATTTAGACTGGATGTTAGGAGGAAGTTCTTTTACGGTGAGGGTGGTGAGGCACTGGAACAGGTTGCCCAGGGAGGTTGTGGCTGCTCCCTCTCTGGAGGTGTTCAAGACCAGGTTGGATAAGGCCTTGAGTAACCTGTGCTAGTGGGAGGTGTCCCTGTCTATGGCAGGGGATTGGAACTAGATGATCCTTGAGGTCCCTTCCAACCTTACCATTCTATGATTCTATGAAAAGCGAAGATAAATCTTTGAATTTAAAATGTAATTTAAAATTTACTTTAGTCTGTTTCACAAAAACATTCTCTTACAAGTATGACTTGAAACTTTAATGGAGTTCAGACTTTCAATTACCTGTAAGTGTGCTTGAGCTCCATTGTCTTATAGGCTCGTTCCTAACCAGTGACACATGGTGTTGTAGAGTTTTGAAAACAAGGAATGTGGCAGCTGCTTTATAACCAAAGTTTCCACATCTGATGAGGATGTAAAAAATGAATTATCTCATTTCAGCCTCACTGTTATTTGCAATGTAAGGAACTGAACTAATTGTTTAGATGGATTTAACAAGTCTAATAGACTTACAATGTGCCTTAAGACTGTAACAACTGAATAAATGAAACAAATAAGAACTAATTTCTATCGGATTATTAGTTGTGATGATACTTGGTGGAATAAAACTAGTAATGGAAAATGACATGTAAATAGCAAGTGTGATTAATAAAGCAAGAACACTTGTATTATAATGCCTGTAAATACGTTATTAGTTCAAAAATCTTTGAAGTATTTAATTCCAGTAAAATTGCAATGCCATTTTTAAGGTGAGATCAAAACCAATTAAGAATGAAGTATGAAGAAAATAAGATTACTACTGTTAACTGGAAACATTTTCTCCTAATATTAGAGCACCAGCAAGGTCCACTTGACAGTGTACTGTTCTGAAAGACCCAGGATATGCTAATTGTAAAAAGTAACCACCCAACAGTGAGCAGTAAGATGGGTTTTGGCTTGTCCTGAGACTCATTCCTAGCCATGCCTTCCTATCCCAAGATGTAGCACTGTGCATTGGCCAGGAATTCCTTTGTCTTGGGGGGAAAAAAATTGCTTTGGGATAGTGTGAGGAAATTTAAAGTACAATAATATATTTAGACAGATACATTTTTTTGTTGCATGTTAATATTAGTAATTTTATAGATATAAATATAATCTGTTAAAAATAATTAAAAAACAAAATGTGTCATAGCAAAATGAACAAAAAAAATGGAAAAGTTTCAACCTTAATGATTCTAATATATTGGGATTTGAAGGTATTGAAGGTAAATTGACCATAAACTGCAAGGAATTTTACCAGGCCAGTCATGTATCGGGAATGGGTTGCGAAAATTTCTTAAAGCTGATTAAATGAAGGAGTCTAAATAAAAGCCTTTACCACAGTAAATTTCCTGCTACTGGAAGAGCTGAAGGATGTGTGGTGAAAGAACAAAAAGGGTCTAATTATGCTGCCATATACAGAGTTCTCTAGCGTTTACCTTATTCAAGGTTTGATAAAGGCAGCCTAGAACTGCATTGGTTTTAAATGTATTTGTCCATTGCTGAATTTTCTTTTCAAGTGGAAGCGTATGGTGTAAACTTTTGTTATTGTTTTCAAACGTACTTGCAGCATGTTATACCTAAAGCCTTTCTCATGCTAGTTTGTTTTGGGGATTTTGTTGGTTTGTTGGGTTTTTTTCTTCACATGCTGGAAGCACCTCTTCGAAATTTCTCTTGTATGCTGTTTGTAAAAAACAAACAAACAAACAAACAATTATAACCTGGTAACAGAAATGAGTTTTGAACATTGCCTTCAGCTGGGCCATGAATTGGGTATATTCCGTGGGGTTTTGCCACTGCATTTCCTCCTCAGTCCTGTTCCATCTGTCAGGCTCTCCTTTTATCCCATTTTGCTTGTATATTGTCAGGAGAGTCATCGAAATAATAATGCTTGTACTGTATGTAATACTGATGATCCTATTTTAGCTGGCTTCTGAATGTTACCACATTTTAAAAATTAGTAAGTTATGCCCACCAATTGTGCTGCCAAGGGTCAGTGTGGGTCTCTGACATGGGAAGGCTGCACACCTGCAAATCAGATGAGCAACATACATCGTGATATGACTGTGAAGGAGGGACTGTGTGTGATTTAGTATTTAGTGGATGCTAGCTCACAGAGTCAAAGCGTTTTGGTTCTGATTTTCCTAGAAAAGAGACATCCGTAGTAGTTGCATAAATGTTTCTCTTTAACAGAAAAAGATAATCGAGAGAACTTTCCTGTTTATAACATCTATAAATATGAGAGGAGGTGTTTGGATTTGCTGTAGAAGTTTGTTAGATAATAACTAGCAGAAGAATGCTGTTCTTTTTTCAGCTGTGTCCTGCAGTGTAGTTTTGGACCTTTATGTGCCGGCTTGGGGGAGATGTGATGATCACATTGTGACGTTATTTCAACCTAGGGTGCAGTCTGTCTCTTTCACCTCCATGCTGCTCTGCAACTTGGATCTTTTAGAGAATTTTTCAATTTTTGTTTGATTCCAAGGTGTCTATTGCATTGAGAAAGATTATATCACATTAAATACAAAGAAGTCTTTGACAAGCTGTGTTCTTTCCCAAGATGGAAGTGTGAAGTGCAGGAACATAAATCAATAATGTCAAGCCTTGTGCAGTATGAGATATGAAGTGACTAGTAACACGATAGACTAGAGTCTTATTTTTTTATAAATGAACAACAGTCATCTCTGCATTCTCTATGAATGTAAATTCATGAGGAAAGTAACTGCATTCAATGCTGTTCTTGGCAGAGTTTTTCTTAGCACCTGGTCTGTGAACAGCTATGTGGAGGAAACAATGGCAGGTCAGCGAGGGAAGTAAACAGCTTGAGTGATGGCCTCTTCCACCTCTGGTTATTGCTGATGATGTCTTCCTCCTGTATGAATTTCTCCAGAATTTAATTCTTTTATGAGTTGAACAGGAAAGGGAGCATATTGTCCCAGGAGATTGGGAGATTTCTTTCCATGGTGTTTATGTTTCTGTGATACGATGGCATCTGCAAGGAAGGCATCTCTTTTTCTGTGTCAGGCTTAAATATCCTCTGTTGAAGTAGGTTCCAGGATTTTGGTCTCTTTCGTGTAGTGTAATGCTTGCTGAGGAAATTGATAAGGAGCTTTGCAGTGATGGAATTGTGCTTTGATTCAGAAGCATTCTGATGGAACAGCTGAGGGTGGGAGATTCTGGAGGTCTGGACAAAGTGAACAGACTTCTTTGATTAGCAACATTACATTACATTTTCTTCCTTTTACAATACACAAGAGATCTGCAAAACTTTGAGCAATCCTGGCATTTCCCATCTTTTTTTTTTTTTTAGAGGGCTGTGCTGCACTTCTGGCTTCTGCCATTGAAAGTTTATTGAATCACTTCACTTTCTTAAAGGAAATTGAATCATTTCTCAACTTCAGCACACTGGGTTCTTGACTGAATATTAGGATTATTAGTGATGGACATAGTAAACAGAAGTAATTTATATATATATATATATAAATGAATGGATAACTTTGATTATTTAAAGTGCTATGAAAAAATCTCATAAGTGTAAATCCATTATGAAAATTTATGGGGCATTAATTATGCCTAATTAAATGCATTATAATCTACTCAGATAATTACAAATTATTTTTAAAAACCTGTGAGTGTAGCAGCTTTGCTTGCTGCTGAAGTTTTAAGAAACATTAATCAAGAAAGAGGTGGAGATCCCTGGCTATTGGACTGCATTCTTCTGAAAGGCTTACCCTACTTTTTATATTTCTTGTCTTTTCTATGGGAGTGGAAAGTGTTTTCTTGTGATTGAATAAATCCAGTGAAT
The DNA here is from genome assembly GCA_013399055.1 of Ramphastos sulfuratus. Classification (NCBI taxonomy): domain Eukaryota; kingdom Metazoa; phylum Chordata; class Aves; order Piciformes; family Ramphastidae; genus Ramphastos; species Ramphastos sulfuratus. Next base: position 9,098 of record WBNM01011889.1, on the reverse strand, counting down.
AAGCTTAGAAGCTGAAGATCAAATTATAAAACCAAATTTCTTTTCTAATATGTGAGTGAAGATGCAGTGTGTGACGTTATTAGTATTATTATTAGTATTTCTTTAAAATATGTACTAGCTCTAAACTCTTGAATGAAATAGGGACTGGACATAGACCATTATCATAGTTCAATTTATCACAAGAAATTAATTTCCCCATAGAGTGAACTATTTCAAAATTCAAGAGATGTTATGCTAAACTACCTTTTCCCCCAAAGAATCCACTACACTGTGTGCACTAATAACAAAATCATATGCTAGTTTTGCAATGTCTGTATCAAGTTGTTTTCATTTAAAACCAGCAGATAAAATCATAACATATAAAAGGTTAACCATGACTGATGTTGGGCTACAACTCTATTACTAATTAAGAACCAGAATAAAAAACATCACTATTTAAATGACTGTATATCCTTATATTTTATAACTTCTTTGGGTTTGGGGCTTTAGTTTAAAACAATTTAAGAAAATACATGTATGGTTAGAACTATAATGCAGCTTTCATCTGAAGAATGACCAATTAGATTAAGATAATACAACATGAGAAAAATGGACCAGTGTTAGAAGCCAATAAAGAAGTGATTTAATTTTCTGATATAAAAACAATTATTCATTAGATACTCAATGAGATGATCAGGCAGCAATTTTCAAGCAGCCATTAAAAGATCGATTTGGGTTTTGAGTTTTTCTCTACTCTTAAGATTATGGACCTCACTGACCCAGAACATATGGAAGACAGAAAGGAACAGAACAGGTGGAGAAGGAATAGACATTTATGGAGAACAGCTGTGTTTCTGGTGTCAGTTTAGATGCAGCCTCCAACTCGTCAAGCCCTTAGATGTCTGCTGTCTCAAACATATGTGAGGAGAGTAGGCACACTGTGCTTGCCGATGCTGTTTCCTATCATTTCCAACAGACATCTGTTGTTAGGCAGTGACCATACTGGGTTTCCCCATTGGGATAGATGCCAACTGTGCCTTGGCAAACAAATCCCCATCCTCTCCCTCATTGTGTTTGATTAACAAAAATCAAAAGAGTAAGCTTGAAGATGAATTTGAGAGTGTAAAAAGAGGGAGCTGGGGAAGAAGGGGAAAGGATATTTGCACAGAAAGTCACTCAAGCACAGCTGAGAAATCGTTGTACCAGCCTGGATGTGTTTGAAGGTTGTTTGGCTGTGGTGCTTGGGGATATGTTTTAGAGTGAATCTTGTAGAGTAGGGTTATTGGTTGGACTCGATGATCCCGAGGGTCTTTTCCAGTGTGAATGTTTCCATGATTCTGTACCACTGCAGCTCCCTGGAGGCATGAGATGGTCTGGGTGAACACTCCTTTGTAATGTTCTGCCTGTGGACATGGCAAAAACATAGAATTATGGAATCATAGAATTGTTTAGGTTGGAAAAGACCTTTAGAGGTGAGTCCAGCTGTAAACCTAGCACAGCCAAGTCCATCACTAAACCATGTCTCTAAGGGCCATATCTACTCATCTTTTAAATACTTCCAAGGATAGTGATTCCAACACTTCCCTGGGCAGCCTGTTCCAACACTTGATAATCCTCTCAGTGAGGGAATTTTCCTTAATATCCAATCTAAACCTCCCCTGGTGCAATTTCAAGCCATTTTCGCTTGTCCTTTCAGTTGTTACTCAGGAGAAGAGACCAACACCCACCTCACTATGATCTCCTTTCAGGTAATTGTAAAGAGAGATAAAGTCTTCTCTTAGCCTCCTTTTCCCCAAGCTAAACACTCCCAGTTTCCTTACCTGCTTTTCATAAGGCTTGTGCTCTAGACCCTTCACTAACTTTATTGCTCTTCTTTGGAGATACTCCAGCATTTTCCTGATTCAGCAGTTCTGGGTAATCCCACAGTGTGATGTGACCTTAGATGGAGTGGGAATTTATAAAAGTGTAAAGGGAAAAGTACAGCCAGTAGGTTGAGCAGCTGTGAGGAGCTGGCAGAGGCTGCAGCCTGGTGCATTTGAAGTACTGGTGCACCAAGGGCTCTCTTGATCACCGAACGGGTCCCAGAGCTCTCATCACCTGTGCTGTGAATATGCCAAGGCAACTGCCCTACGAAGAGACTCTTCATTTCCTGTCCTTCATAGCTGTGGAGATGGTTCAAAGTATGTGCTGGCCCACTCTAGTGCCATGTGGGCTGCCTCCCAGCATCAAGACATCAGTTTGTGTCTAGGTGGGACAGGAGAAAAAGGAAAAGGTGTGAGCTGAGCACAACCACACAAAGGTGTTTCCAAAGAGCTGTTTGGAGGGAGCTGCCTGGAGTTTGTGCAGGGCATTAAGGGAGAGTGTGAGTGACATTCAGACAGACTCTCAGGGCAGAGTTAGATGTTGCTACTAGGGCTAGGTGTGGGTGGTGGCAACTGAGAAGACTTTGCTGTCTTCAGAGTTCTTGAGATATAGTATGTGGCTGCCAGACCCAGGGCACCACTTGTCCTCTGGAGCCATTGGTGAGAACATTGCAGGTGGTTTGTCATGTCAGAGTCTGGATTAGCCCCCTATGACAGCCTTGATAATTTAAACCATAGTCTTCTATTTCCTAGTTAATCTGGAGTGCAGCATCTCTGATTAAATGGGCATAAGAATCACTGGAGAAAGCAATAACTGCTGATACAGTTACACATTTAACACTAATTCTACACAACATCAGCAGGGATGGTGAAGTAATATAACAAGACCAAAAACATCTAGGAAAATGTACAAAAAAGGAAAAAGGTTGAATTTGGAAAAGCTTTAGGTTACATCCCTACTTGTGATAGTTTTATTTGATACAGCTTTGTAAAAATTATTTTTAACACAGATATTTGGTAGAAGCAGAGTAAGGAGTAGAAGCTAGAAGAGATTTATGGCCAGGTGGCATGGGCCGACACAAATGGATCAAGGACATTCGCTGCGAATAGCCAAGCCTGCTTTGTTTTCCAGGCCATTTAGTTTAATGAATAATGACTTTTTACCCATAATCATGACTGATGGCATGCCTCTTTCTTTGTCCTAATGTTGAGCCCAGAAGAAGTTATTCTTACTGCAACCTTGGTTCCCTGTTACCTTAGTTCACTTCCTAATTAATAGTTATTTTTTTGAGTAAATGAGACCTTTAAATACTGCAGTATAATATGCTAGAGCCTCTGCTGTGCAAAGATCCAGTTTCAATGCCACAGAAAACATGTAAAAGAAACTGATAGACCTAGTGATGTTATAGCTGACATTTGTGTTTCATCTCAGTGATCCTTCTTTCAAGGACCAGGGAAGAAGAGTGGCATGATTTCTGCCATGTGAGACAGGATCTGGATAGCTGCCCTTATGAAAACCAGAAAATCCTCCCTTCTGCCAGTTTTGTCTGAGAGCTGGGCTCCACACACTAAGAGGCTTTTTCCTACCTAGCATGGTAAGACCTTGGAGAAGCATGGTGTCCTCATAAGGAACTGAAAAATACAATTCTATTCCAGGAATAGGAGCTCTTCTTTTTGTTGCTTTCACCTCTTCCTGTGGCTTGAGACCTGAAAGACAAAAGCTCCGAAGAGTCAGTTTCTGTCTGATATTGCTTGTATTTTTGATCCACCTTTTTACCATTTATAAAATGATACAAAAGATTCTTGTGAAAGACAGGAGGAGAGTGGCCTGGAGACAGATCTGAGACATAATTTTTTTTGTCATTTTGCTGGGCTTCACCTCAAACTGCTCCAACTAGCTTCCTAGTACTCTAGGAGCAGTGGTTGTCCCTGTTCCATGTGTCACTTAGAAGAGTTGATACCTAACAGCAGCCTCATCTGTAAATACTGTCCTCTGCTGCACTGCCTCCAACCAATATATATATGTACAGTTAACTTAGTCTAGTAACCTTCAAGACTTCATCTGCATTTAGCTTGACTTTGTTACTTTTATTTGAGATTTAAAGAGCTATCAACATGGGTTTCTTGTATCATCATTCTATATTTAGAAATTGATAGGACAAAGGACTAAGAGAAGGATATAGCTGTATTTACTAGGCAATCAAGTTACAGAAAGATATTAAAACTTTCTATGGAAAAGGTCACAGCCTCTGAGCTTGTGAGTTTCATCAGAAATCATCACTTAGAAAAATAACTGTTGTTTTTTTGCTGTTGTGTTTGCGTTGGTTGGTTGGTGGTTTGGGGTTTGTTTGGGGTTTTGTTTGTTAGTTTGGTTTGTTTATTTGAGGCAATCTGCTTCTAGCAGACTTTCCCCTTTCTGAATAATATATAAAATGTTCAGGTTTTAGCTAAAATGTATTTCTAATCAATGTCTTTAGTTTTAATACCATTTCAAAGCTGTACTTGCAGTTATTTTTTAAAGTATCAGCTGTGTTTTAGATGAGAGTGGTTGTTATTAGAGTAAAATGCAATAGTGGAATTTTCTTAGATGAGTTGAGATAAAACTCCCACTTTTTAGTACAATCATTACATATGCCTATCTTTTAATCTTCCTATTTGCTGGGGAAGTGATATTTTCTATTTAAAAATTCTATTTGGAAACAATTTTAAGGAATGTTTTGCTTGAATCTTACTCCATTTTCCAGTAGCATATATCTTATGTTAGTAAGGTTTTGGTGTACTAATATGTCATACAGGTTAATGAGATCAAAACTCAAAATCTTATTTTTTATCTTATATGAGATGTTTTGAAACTTTTGCTTCTTTGTGTTTTTTCTGTGGATCATCTGGATCCGACTTAATCATGCACTAAAGTGGTCTTGTATGAAGAAGGCCTGGCATATAACACACAGGAAAAATTTCAAGGAGCTTTGGTGTCCTGCATCATCTTAAAAGACTTAAAAGAGAAAATAATATTTCTTACAGCTTCTTGCCTTGACCTAGTTTTGCTCCCATAAATGTCAGTTGTAGAATTCCTGTAATTTGCAGAGCAGCCAACACCAAGAACTATGATTGTACAGAAACAGGTTTTCAAAAGCGCTAAGTAAGCACAAATTGATCAGCTAAGTGCCCAATATCCCTGAGGGAAGTGGTGATGGCTTAAAGGTTTGGGTTTTTTAAACAAATAAACAAACAAATCCAGTACTTCCCTGTCTTCCATTCACCTTTTCAAAATACTGACTGCTGTAAATTTCCTGAGCAGTCATGAGAGGCTTAAGGCATACCTTTGACACACTTTGTACAGGAGCTTTAGCTTATCACCCATACCCTTCTGCTCTCTGGCAGACTTGGCCACAGCTGTTAGTAAGTAAGCCCATTGTCCGTCTCTGCACTGCCCCAGTAGCATGGACAAAAGAACTGGAAAGAGTTAAATCTGATACCAGGACAGCACAATTGCTACAAAACGTCTGTCAGAACTTTTAGGATGAGTTGTAAAAGAGCTGAATGTTTTACTGCGTTGTAGGTGAGGGTACCAATAGTGTGTATCACTGCTGTAACACTGCCCTTAGTCACATAATTGGTGGTCTTGTCAACCATCTGTATGGTTGTTTGTTTTAAGCTTCTCTGTGGTTTTCTTTGGGAGACAAAAGATGAAGAAAAGGCTGAATTAATGCCATCTTTGACTCAGTCTTTAATAACAAGAGTATTCTCTGCATACTTAGACTCCTGAGCTAATAGACAGGGAAGGAGATGGAAATTAGGCTCCCAAGCTCCAAGGAGTAATGGTTTGCAACCTGCTACACCACGCAGACACAGACAAATCTATGAGACCTGATGGGATCCACCCAAGGGAGTTAAAGGAGCTGGCAGAAGAGTTTGCCAAGCCACTCTCCGTCATGTTTCCGCAGTATTAACTGGCTAACCAGTGAGGTCCCAATGGACTGGAGGTTAGAAAATGAGACACTCACCTATAAGAAGGCCCATCAGCCTGACTTTGGTACCAGGGAAAGTCATGGAGCAGATCATCCTGAGTGACATCGTACATGACATATGGGACAACAAGATGATTTGGCCCAGCCAACATGGATTTATGAAGGGCAAGTCCTGTTTGGCCAGCCTTTTGTCCAATCCGATCTCCTTCTATGACAAAGTGACCTGCCTGGTCGATGAAGGAAAGGCTATTGATGTTATCTACCTTGACTTTAGTAAGGCTTTTGACTCAGTTTCCCACAGCATCCTCCTAAAGAAACTGTCTGCTCATGGCTTGGACAGGCATATGCTTTGTTGGATGAAAAACCGGCTGAATGGCTAGGCCCAAACACTAGTGGTGAATGGAGTTAAATCCAGTCAATGGCCAGTTACAAGTATGTTCTCTGGGGCTCAGTACTGGGGCCAATTCTGTTTAACATCTTTATCAATGATTTGGATGGAGGGATCAAGTGCACCCATAGTAAGTTTGCAAACACCACCAGATTGGGTGGGCATGTCAGTCTACCTGAGGGCAGGGAGTTCTGCAGAGAGATCTAGATAGTCTGGATAGATGGGCAGAGGCTAACAATATGAGATTCAACAAGTTCAAGTGTTGAGTGCTGCGTGTGGGCCGCAGCAGTGTCTGCAATATTACAGGCTTGGGCATGAGTGTCTGGAGAGCTGTCAGGTACAGAAGGACCTGGGGGTGCTGATTGATAGCCAGCTGAATACAAACCAGCAATGTGCTCAGGTGATGGTCAAGAGGACAAATGTCATCCTAGCTTGCACCAGGTGGTAGTCTGTCTCTTCTTACATGCAACAAGTGACCAAACAGGCTCAATTTGTGCCAAGGGAGGTTCAGGCTGGATATTAGGAAAAATTTCTTCACAGAGGGCTTATGAAGACTGCCTAGGGAGGTGGTGGAGTCACTATCCCTGCAGGTATTTAAAAAACCTGTGGCTGCGGTACTTAGGGGTATAGTTTAGTGGCACTATTTTAGCAGTAGTTGTGGGATTGTGAGCTCTAGGTGAGCGACTGGGCATGATCTCAAAGGTCTCTTACATCATCAACAGTTCTATGATTGCGTGACTCTTACATTGAGAGATAATAAAGAGGATTGAAATTATGCCTAACCTATGCTCCCAATATGTTTAGTTGTGACTGTTACTTCAGTCATGTAGCTTTTCTGTTTCTTCATCTCATGAACATGTTTTTCAAATAGAATTAGAATAGCTTAAGCATGCAAAAAAACCCCATGTGTATCTCTAAAGAATCCCATTCTGTGAAATGCCGTTGTGGAACAGGCCAGATCCACGTGAGGATGAAGAATAAGCAATGTGCCAGTCCCCTTTCAAATAATTCTCAACCTACTGTTGTTTCATCTACTGTAATTTCAACCTACCAGCAACTCCAGAGACTTATAGTACCGTACAAAGCTTAATTACACCTATCTAAAGAAAAGTGATGATGAATCAGCTCTTCACCAGGCTGAATATTAAAATGGCTCAAAATAAGGTATTTGCTGCATTTTCAGATGTAAAAGATTCTGTGGTTGCCTAGCAACCAAGGGAGAAAAAGCAAACACAGAATGCTACTCTTCATTAGTGGTGAGGTGCATGGGTGGTAGTCTGAAATGGAAGATAATTTCTACTAATCTAGGTTTCTGCTCAGATGAATATATCCATCTCCTTCTGGACTTGTTGATCTTTGCAGAAGGCAGGCATCATTAGCTAAAAGGGTCAACTGGCTGTGGAAGCACATGCACAAATTGCTAGATGCGTAGCCAGCCTTTCTGAGGAGAATGCATAGGAGGAGTTGCCTCTATAAAGTTCATTGGACTTTGAGGACTGGTAATGCCTCCAAATATTTAACTGGACTACACCTAAGCTCATGTTTGTCACAGTCATCTCTCAGGGTGAAAAATGAAGCTCATCACAAACATCAGACATGAATCTGTCTGTGACTGAAGCGCACTTCTTTTTATCCTTCCCCTTTGCAGCAGCTTTTTATGTTTTGGTAAAGTGTTAAAGTCACAGAATCACAGAATGCCAGGTTGGATGGGACCCCAAGGATCATCTGCTCCAACCTTTCTAGTTTCAGTGACATGGCCCAGCACCTTGTCAAGATGTCTTAAAACTGCCCAATATAGGGAAATCCACTATTTCTCTTGGGACACTATTCCAAAGTCTAACTGTTCTGATTGTGAAAAATTTTCTTTTGCAGTCCAATTGGAATTTCCCCAGGAGTAACTTGTACCTGCTACCCCTTACCTTTTTCATGTGCCTCCTTGTAAAGACAGAGTCTCCATTCTCCTGCCAGACATCCTTATGCACTGGTACATGCTAAAAAGGTCTCCCCTAAGCCTTTTCTTCCCAAGGCTGAACAAACCCACTTCTCTTAGCCTTTCCTCATATGGTAGGTCTTCTAGTCCTCTGATCATTCTTGTGGCCCTTCTCTGGACACTTTTCAGCCTGTCTACGTCTTTTTTGTATCTCTGAGACCAAAACTGAAAGCAGTCCTCCAGCTGTGGCCTGACAAACACTGAGTAGACTTCTTTATCTCTGCTGGTAATGCTTTGTTGATGCAACCCAGCATCTGTTTGCTTTATTTGCCACTGCAGCACACTATTCACTCATGGTGAGCTTGTGGTCCACCAGAACCCCCAGGTCTGTTTCCTCAGGGCTGCTCTCCAGGCAGGTGAGCCAGTCTGAGCTGCGCTCCTGAGTTATGTATCTTCACCTCTGTCTCCTGTCTGTGTCTTTTTTTGCATCCCTTTGCCTCACCTTTGTAGTTAATTGTTGCTAGACTTCTGGTCATTCTCAGTGTTTTCTCCTAGATTCTGTCCAGGTATTTGCATTGCTGTTGACAGATCTGACCTTACCTGTGCTCGATATGTGTGACAGATTTGCCAACTGCTGCAGTTTAAAGAGGTACCTGCTGAAGTCTGCTCAGGTTGCAGGACTGCATGCCTACGTGACACATTAACCAGTAGCGAAGCATGTACTGGTTGCAATGCCTGGGGTCATACCTCATGTGTAAAGTTCTAGATGCTGGAGGGTACTGCAGGTGGGTCACTTCATGTCATCGAGAGGGATCTGGACAAGCTGGTAAGGCAGGCCCAGGTGAACCTCATGAGGTTCGACAAGAGCAAGTGCAGAATTCTGCAGCAGAGTCAGAACAGTCCTCGCTATTAATATGGACTGGAGGATGAGGTTATAGAAGACACTCCTGTGGAAAAGGACTTGGGAG
>WBNM01011886.1:0-11396 GCA_013399055.1 Ramphastos sulfuratus | reverse complement strand
ACCAGGGCAGAGGGACAGGAGAATGAACATCCCTCGACCGACTACACCCCTTCTAATACACCCCAGAATGGCATTGGCCTTCCTGGCCACAAGAGTACACTGCCGGCTTATGGCCATCCTTCATCCACCAGGACTCCCAAGTCCCTCTCTCCTTCAGTGCTCTCCAGCAGGTCAGTCCCCAACCTATACTGATACATGGGATTGTTCTTTCCCGGGTGCCCGACTCTGTGCTCGTTCCTGTTGAACTTCGTTCAATTTCTCCCTGCCCAACTCTCCAGCCTGTCTAAGTCTCTCTGAACAACTGTCTGGTGTGTCAGCCACTCCACCCTGCTTGGTGTCATCGGCTACCTTGCGGACAGTGCACTCCATGCCCTCATCCAGGTCGTTAATGAATACATTGAATAATACTGATCCCAGTACCAACCCCGGGGGAACTCCACTAGTTACAGGCCTCCAGTTAGACTCTGTCCCATTGATGACAACTCTCTGACTTCTTTCCTTTAACCAATTCCCAATCCACCTCTACTCCATCACCCAGACCACACCTCCTCAGTTTAGCTATGAGCATGCTGTGGGAGACAGTGTCAAATGCTTTACTGAAATCAAGGTAAAGCACATCCACTGCTCTTCCGTCATCTATCCACCTAGTTACATCCTCATGGAAGATTATCAGATTGGTCAAACATGACTTCCCCTTTGTAAAACCATGCTGTCTCCTCCCAGTTACCTTCTTGTCCTTTATATGGCTGAGCACAGCACTGAGGATAAGCAGCTCCATTACATTTCCACGGACAGAGATGAGGCTGACGGGTCTATAGTTACCTGGGTCCTTCTTACCCTTTTTAAAGGTTGGAGTGGCATTCGCCCTCCTCCAATCCCCAGGCACCTCTCCTGTCCACCATGACTTACCAGAGATGATGGAGAGTGGTCTGGCAATGACCTCAGCTAGCTCCTTCAGCACTTGTGGGTGCATGCCATCAGGACCCATGGACTTCTGGACGTTCAGTTTACTTAACTGTTCCCTAACCCAGTCCTCACCAATCCAGTCCCCATCAGCCAAGGAAACCTTCTCCTTAACCTTGTCTTTCTCTGTGGCCTCAGGGGCATGGGACTCCTGAGTATAGACAGACAAAGAAGACATTCAGCAAGTCTCCCTTACTTGAATCTTCCATCACCAAGACACCTATCCCATTCAGCAGTGGGCCTATATTGCCTCTAGTGTTGGTTCTTCCTGCAGTATATTTGAAGAAGCCTTTTCTGTCGTCTTTGGCCTGCCTTGCAAGGTTGAATTCCAAGGAGGCTTTACCCTTCCTAGTAGCCTCCCTATGTCCTCTGGCAGCTGTCTTATGCTCCTTCCAGATGGCCAGTCCCTTCTTCCACAATCTGTGAACTTTCTTCTTCCATTTGGTTTTGTATAGCAGCTCACTACTTAACCATGCAGGTCTCCTGACTCCCCTTCTTGATTTCCTACTCACTGGAATGCTCTGATGCTGAGCTTAGAAGAAGTATTTCTTGAATAATGCTGAAAAGGGAGAAAGTTAATTTCACTCAGGGGGAAATACTGCTCAGGTACTTTGCAGAGTCATTCTTGCAAATGCATGTGGATTGATCTGAATGCCAAAATGTGAAAGTAGTGCTGAAGCTGTGTGGAGTAAGGTTGAGAACTGCTCCAAGGCTTTTCCATATTGACTTGTATACTGGCAGTATTTTTTTGCTAGATTTTTTGCTTTATCTTTTTGAAGTGATTCAGATCAACTATTAGTTCAGGGCATGATGAGTCAGCATCTTGGACAAACAGTTGTACTCCACTTAGATAATTTTTGAAACCTAGGAGCTGTTGCTATTTAAGGAAAGTAGTGGAATTGCTGGTGGTTGTTACAGTCAGGGAAGTCCATAACCTCATGGCAAGTACGGTAAATTAGTGTGGTTTACCAAGTAGAGTACATGCGTTTTACTATTTTGTGCCTTGGAATGCAACTCCCAGTTGAGCTAAGGAACTAGTATAATGGTCTGTCAGAGAATCCACAAATAAACTAGATAATAGAGGAAAAATATTTCCATTTGTTTTGATCTCTCCATTTACTAGTCTTGTTGGTCTGAGTTGACAATAAAAGTAATATCCATGGACAAAAGAAAGTGTAGAAAACTCAAGTAGAAACTTAAAAATTCAGGCTAAGCATAAAGGCTGTATCTTGTAAAGACTTCAAAAAAGATTTTGCAGCTTTTAGTTTCAAAGGTAAACCAGAAAACCATTTGGGAACCTGACTATGCAATGTCAGTTGGAATTAAGTAATGTCATTCAAAAGCTGCCAGAACAGAAAATCAACCTATTTAAATACTGAATACTCTTTTACTACTGAAGTTACTTGAGTTCTTGGAGTTTTGCTGCTGTGTTTAGTGTTGCTCATATGTGAATAGGGAGGTGGTCCTCCTTAGTATCTGACATCAGCTATTACTTATGATTAGCAAAATGAATGTATTCTCTTCTTTTTCCCCGAAAAACCTGACCTGATCAGCACCTGCTCAGTGTACGCTGGTAACATTGGAATGAGCATAAAGCACAACTGCCCTGGACACTTCAGAAAAAAAATAACTTGTAGAGAAGTGATGCCTTCTCATTATATTAATTAGAGTGTTGGCCCAGATAGCATATGTTTCCAGTGTTACTCTCTATTGCTGAAGTGGTTAATCTGAGCAATCTGGGTAGTGAGCAAATTGATCAACCACAAAGACTCTTTGTTTTGTATGTATGTGTGGACACAGACACCCATATATATATATATATATATATATATATATATACACACACACACACACACACACACTTGTGTATCCAAATATACAACATATACAAAATCGGTCAGAAATGTGTAGTCTCTTTCAACAAGATTTCATGAGTTTGCTGTCCTGAAGTCTAGGAAGCTGGAGATAATGTCTCAGATTTTCACCAGCAGAAGTAAGTCACAGATTCCTTGCTTTTGATCACCTCATGAAACTTTTGCAGTTATTTGTTTCGATCTGTTATACCTCCACTTAGCAACTTTACCTGCCTCATTAAGTTTTTCTTTAGCTCTGCAAGGATGTTTCCTTCAGTTGTGCCTAAGAAGTATGATGAAGCCCTAAATCATTCGGCAGACAGAACTCTGATTAGTTGGGAAGAAGTATCATGATTTATTTAAGCTACCTATTTAAACTACACCTCAGCATAAGCTTCTTATTAAGAAATGAGTTGTGGGGCTGAGTTATTGTCAGACTAAGGAGTGCACAAACTAGAAACTTACTGACCAAGTTTTATTGATCTATTAGGTAGAAAAAAAATTAACATCCTAGTCTTCCGTTTAAGCGAGAAAATTTTGTTCTCAAAACCTGTAGACAGCTAAACATAGGGTCTTGAAGAAAGACTATCCAATTTGTATACTCATTGTTTCAGATACACAAGTCCAAGGCAGAAATAAAATTTCCTTTTTGTGATTTTACAGTCTGTTCACTGTGTTACTATTGAAAATCCTAATTCCACAAACTATGCTTCTTAATCTGTCTTGGTTTAATGAATTTTTATTCTGGAACTGTGACAGTTTGGGAGTTCCCCGCCCCCCCACACTTTGTAAAATGACCCTGACTAGAACTCAGCCGGCTGGAAGTTTAGATGAAGCTATATTTACAGCTTAGCACAATGTACAAGCAGATATATACACTATATACAGGAATATTTACATAAATATACAAGGTAAAGGTAATACAGTAACACAACGCCCCTCCCAGAAATCAGAGACCCCAGGAGGGGCTCCCAACCTCCCTTCCACCTTCTCCCCACCTCTATACTTTACCCCAAGGTTTGCCTTACACGTAAGGAGAATTTTGAGGATCGGTCGGAGGGGATTAGAAGGAAAGTGGTTAGTGAAATTAATCAGCAGAGAGGAGGAGCCAGAAGCTGCTAGACAGTCCCAGACAGTGTGCCGACTGACTTATCTTTTGTTTTGAGTTCTTATTCCTAAACATCTCAGCAAGCCTATGAGTGAAGTAGACATCACCATTGTTTTCCTTTCGCAGCCTGTAATATAATTTTCTCTATTAAAATATTCCAATTAGCTCAAACCAGCACATGGAACCTAGGTATTTAGAAACTGACATAAAGATTGTGAGTGTGCTAAGTCTTCTCGGGCTTGAAGCTCCAAAAGAATGTACGTGTAGAAGAGAAATAATGAAGCCAATTCCTGAAGTCTGCTGAAACTTGCCAGTGTATTGTGGCAATAAGAGTAGTTGTATGAAAGAGGTATTTGAACTAAAGAATTAATTGATCTGCATGGTTAATTATAGTGGTAAAAAATTATCAAGGGCCACTCATCATTGAGAAGGGGGTGCAATTTTACCAAACAATACAGAAATGTTGAAACTGAACCCAGTCTTCTGTGAACAGAAGAAAAAAAGTCAACCAAGTTAACCCACTGCTTGTGACAAGCTCTAAATGGACTGTAGCTGCTAGTGAGTGTTATTCCTAGAGGGGAATGAAACATTGACAGTTGGTCTCAAATTGAATCTGGCTTGCTATTTTTCAAAGAACTAACCATCTCAAATGCTGTTTATAAAAGCAGAAGGAGTATCTTGAAAACAGACTGCTCAAAGCTGGTGAAGACTGCAGTAATGGTGGTTTTCACTACCTTGTGTTCAAGGTTCCTTAAGTTGTGACAGTTAAAAGAATTGTCTGTCCTAGACTCGTAAGTCAGTTCTGAGAAGGTCTAAATGCTTTGCCCTGTAGAGCTCTAATATAAATTTTTATCTGCTGTTCAGCTGATGGTGATGGGGATAGTGTTGGGTGGTTTTGGGGATAGATATTTTTCAAGCGTCTTTCAGCTTAATGTAATTTCTTTAAAGTATCATCAAAGATTGAAGTGCAAAACAGAATTTGCTGGATGACCCTGTAACATGAAGTGCTTGTAGTTAGAAACAGTTGTGGTATGGATACATGTGGCCTAAAATGAGGAAGTTGTTTCATTGTAACTTTATTTGAAAAATCTTACCCTAAGGAAAAGACAAGGTAGCCTACCTCTCCTGTTTATTTGGGACTGAAAAAAACAAGCAGGGCTAGTTAGTGAAAAGTAGGTAGCTCACTGCAACTCTGTATCCACGTTTACACCACATTTGTGGCCACGACTCTAAAAGGCAGTTTCTAGAAATGGCAAAGATAAGAATCTTAAGATTCCACCAGCAATGGAAGGAACAGTTCCATCCCGTCTTCTTTCCTGGCCTGTCAGTCTTAGCACTGATGCTCTTGTGAGTCAGTTCAGCTTGCTGAACTAATAGGAAGCTAAATAATTATGTAATTTTTCTATCGATTCAGTGAGCTGAGTTGCACATAGCACCAGTACAAACATGTGGATCATGAGAGTTTGAAGGTAGTGTTGACATTTGGCAGAAGTCTTAAAGCCTGTTAAGCTATCAGAGGTTGAAGACTGGAACTGTCTCTTTTGGTGGCAGTCAGCCATCCAGTTGATTTGACCATCTCACAGAACTTCACCCTCAGAGGTTTTTTTCCTGCCTAGAAAAAAATGCAGTTGCTTTGCAACATGCTAATTTGTTTTAATATGGAACTGTAGTGTTAACTCAGAAGTGTCCAAAATCACAGAGCTTTAATAATACAGTATCTTTTTAAAAATTGCTAACTTTTAAAGAATTATTTTCAAGTTTTTTTGTTGGATTCTGAACTTCTCAATATGCGGTAGAAAAGTTTTAGACCCATTTGCAGCAGCTCTTTTCCAGAAGACTCTGCCAAGAATAGGACTCTCTTGTGCTGAGAAACATGTAAACACGTAAGACAGTTCTTTCCTCAAAGAGCTTGCAGACGAGTGCCGAGCAGAGTGGTGAGTTTGATATGGAACCTGGAATGTACATGCATGAAATTCAAACAGACCACAAGAATGGAAACAATGGGCTAAGCCTGGAGAGCTGGAATGGATTCAATATGCAGTTCAAGCAGACACTCATCATCAGTGACATGAGATACCCATACTTCTGTTAGCAGTAGAGTTACATCTTCAAAAATAAAGTTTTCTGGTGTTTGAATATGTTAATTAAATCAAATTCTTATGCCTTAGAGGACACTCTCAGGATGTTCCCTTGGGTCAGAAATGCAAAATAACTGTTGCGATATGTTACATTTTCACTCAGTTTTCAGTTACCTGAAATTGGATTATCTGAATTTGAAGTTGCTTGTGTCATGTGTTTAGATACAAGTTTTGAAGTGTTATTTGTTGATTCACAATGCAGCCTCATTTTATCTTTGTAAATAGTTCATATGCTCTCCTGTAGTGTCTATTCTGCCACATTCAAGTTGGCTACTTGAAGAAGCAGCAGAAATGTCTCTGTAGCATATACCTGGAAAAATTAAAAGCGTGACAGAGACAGCAACACTTGGAATTAAAAGTCCATGAAGATCCATGCCCAATTATTATTAGAGAGTTGATAACATTTCTGTTTTGTTCCTAAGCATTTTTCCCCATAATACTTCTGGTTTTGGACTGGGTTTGTCTGTTACCTGCCTTACCCCAACTGCCTGGGATAATGGAAAGCCTCTTGTCTTACAGCCACACCATCCTGAATTTAAAGTACTTTCAGGAGTTAACTTTCCTGCATCAGATCATATGTGCTGCAGATGAGATTAAAACAAATAATATATCAGGATTCGCATCTATATTCTCTGTATTATGATCTAAAATCTCACAGTTGCTGTGCAACTTTTCTATATGTGCAGACAGGTTTATAGAATTGTCATAAAATGTAGGCTTAACATTTCATGCCATTAGCTGTTTGTGGGCTGTGATTAACAGTCTTTAACAATAGAATTTAGCGGTTGTGGCTAACCTGATAGACTTCTATGGTACCATGACCAAATGGGTAGACAGAGGAAGAGCTTTGGATGTCATATACCTTGACTTCAGCAAGGCTTTTGATACTGTCTCCCGTAACATCCTCATAGATAAGCTCAGGAGATGTGGCATAGATGATTGGTCTGTAAGTTGAATTGAAAACTGGCTCGACAACAGAGTTCATTCAGAGAGTTGTCATCAGTGGCAGAGTTGAGTTGGAGGCCTGTAGCTAGTGGTGTTCCCTAGGGATCAGTACTGAGTCCAGTTCTGTTCAGTATCTTTATCAACAATCTGGATGAGGGCATTGAGTGTACCCTCAGCAAGTTCGCTAATGATACAAAATTGGCGGGGGGATGGCTGGCACCCTGTCAGGCTGTGCTGCCATCTAATGAGCTATGTATAGGCTGAAGTGCTGGACAAAGGCTAACCACGTGAAATTCAATAAGGACAAGCGCAAGATCCTGCATCTGGGGAGGAATAACAACATGCATCAATACGGGTTGGGGGGTTGCTTTGCTGGAAAGCAGCTCCATGGAGAAAGACCTTGGAGTCCTGGTGGACAGCAAGTTCTGCATGGGACAGCAATGTGCCCCTGTGGCCAAGAGAGCCAATGGCATCCTGGGATGCATCAGGAAAAGTGTGTCCAGCAGGTCTAGGGAGGTCCTTCTCCCTGTCCTGATGAGACTACACCTGGAATAGTGTTTCCAGTTTTGGGGTCCCCAATTCAAGAGGGACAGGGATCTGCTGGAGAGAGTCCAATGGAAAGCCACAAGGATGATTGGAGAACTTGAGCATCTCCACTACAGAGAGAGACTGAGAAACCTGGGGCTGTTCTGTCTTGAGAAGACTGAGAGGAGATCTGATCAATGTGTACAAATATCTGAGGAGAGAGTGTAAAGTGTAAATCTCTATTCAGTGGTCAGCAGCAATGAGAAAAGGAGCAGTGGCTAGGAAATGGAACATAGAAAATGGAACATAGAAGGTTTCACAACATGAGGAGAAACTTCTTTACAGTGAGGGTGACGGAGCACTGGAACGGGCCTGCCTAGAGAGGTAGTGGAGTCTCCTTCTCTGGAGACTTTCAAAACCTGCCTGGATGCATTCCTTGTGTGAACTACCCTAGGGGATCCTGCCTTGGCAGGGGGGTTGGAGTCAATGATCTCTGGAGGACCCTTCCAATTTCTAAGGTTCTGTGATTCTGTGACTGGGAAGTATAATGCTAGGCCTGTGGAGCAGTATGCAAAGGGATGTTACATGCCTTTCTCTAGTGGGATGTATTGAGTATTTCTTAGCCACCATGTACAAAATGTGAAAACTCTTTAGTTTCAGTCTTGGAAAAGANAAAATATTCCAATTAGCTCAAACCAGCACAGCCTGATAGAAGTAAGAATTTTAAAGTGCCCTATTTTGTAGAACAGTATGATTTCACCATTTGTTTATGGTCTAGAGAAAAATGCAGGGCCAAGTTATGTTAATTTTCATCACAGGAGATGTTAACTTGTTTTCTTTAAAAATTGCTTCTCTTGCACTGAAAACTTTAATTTTATTCCAAGGGATACTATATCTACCTTTGCAGGCTTTTGTGCAGTTTCAGAATTTGTTGCTATTTTTCCTGTAATTGTTGAAGATTTACTTGTGCTCACAGGTCAGATTATGAGCATTTGCATTTTATTTTAAAAGCTTTTCTCTGAGTGAGGGAGGCACTTTATAGCTTGTCCTTTAGGCTCTAGAGATACCTGAAAACTAGTAACTGTGGTGGTTCACTGAATCACTGAGCATTTGTGCTCATATCAGCATTAAGAAAATAATGCATGTCTCAGTACTTGAGCCAAAGGCATCTAATAGCCGCTGAAGTATCATGTTCCTAACTTGTATATTTGGCATTTAAGTGGACTGGCGAAGTCAAAACCAGTGTCTGCTAAGAAAGGGATAAATCATTATCAGATGTTGTAAGTAAGCATTGTGCACTAGCATCTGCAGTTTTGCAAGCTCTAGGAAGACAACTTCAGAGCAATTGGTATGACATGTTTTTGATACATCAAAAATAGTTTTCTTTTTTTTTACTTATGGTTTTAATCAAACTAGACATGTGCCCATGATTCCGATAGGCCCCACTGATTGTGGTGTTCTGATCTAATGGTTTTAGACAAATCACTCTTCCTCACCTCCCAGCATCCTGAATAAAAATGAAATGTCTTTCAAGGTTTCAGAAAAGCTTACCCTTATGAAAGCGGTTCTTCAGATATTGGGCATTAGATATTTTAGTTTAAGCAAGAAGTTGTCTATATAGGGGTCACAGTAACTTCCTATCAAATCCTGCTTCTCAAGATCTCAGTGACTGGCATAAAGTCACTTTACTTGAGTATCTTTGCTCAGTATGTCGCAGTCACTTGTAGTATGGTTTTTGTACAGTTTAGAGTTTCTTTTCATAACAATTTATTTTTTATAGACTTAGAATCATATAACATCCCAAATGTTAAAAAACTGTCTAGTCCAACCTTTCATGGGTAGGGATGCCTAGATGAGATTATCTAGCACTCTGTCCAGTTGCCTCTGGTGATGAGTACCCTACCATGTCCCTGGGAAGGTTGTTCCAGTGGTTTATTGTTCTCACTGTAAAAAATATTTCTTATATCAAGATGAAACTCTCCTGGTGCACCTTGTAATTGTTGTCTCTTGTTCCCTCCATGTGGCTGTTTGTGCAGATAGAGTCTCCATCCTTTTGGTTGTCACCTATTTAGACATTGTAAATTTTTTTTTTTTTTTTTTTTTTTTTTCCCCTAAGGAAAAAGGGTTGATAATCAATAGTTTGAATTCTGGTGTCTCTTAGGAGCTTGTACACTGATACACTGATATGTTAAAAAAACCTGGATGACATTTTCATAGTGGATACCTGTTTTCTCTGAAAACTTCTTAGCCAGAAGTGACAGATTCGAATTTCAGTTGACTTTAGCTGATGGAACAATACAGATTTTCCATATGAAAGCCATTCCCAGTATGTACTGTCTTCTACAGGAAAAAAGTTTATTTTGTGTTTCATGTGGTCATCTAGATGATCTCTCTTTTTCCTCACTGCTCCTGAAGAGTTCTGTGGTATCTATTAGGTATAAGGCAAGCCACTAAAAATTTCAGAAAGGTCAGTGCCTTGGAAATTGGTCTCTGAGTAAGAAACAGGTTCTTAGAGAAAAAATAGGGCATACGGAGAAGGGATTGCTTTGTTTTGGTTTCTGATACAGAATTCATCTCCTTGACATATGATTAGTCTTCATAATTATATACATGTGCATAGGCTGCGTTTCAGATTGCAGCAACTATAAGAAGAATAGAACCAGATGCATCATAATCTTTCTGTGTTTGCAAAGGTCCTGAAACATACCACTTAAGCTTGTCTTTTCAGTATAGTTACACCTGCTTTGACTACAATTCTAGGGTTGCCTAATTTGGCATATTTGCAGTATTCCATGAAAATTTTCATGTTTATGAAAACTTTCCTGCAGCTCTGTTGTCTTCTGCCAACACAGAACTTGCCTTCATCAAAGGTGATTTAACTGGATTTTAAAATACACATTTTTGATAGTTCTAGAAGAAAAGAATTTTAAGAGACAAAAGGTAGAATTCAGCTGTTAGCCAGGTTCAGAAGAAACAAAAGTTTCATGTGCTATAGGATTCAGTCTCCAGAAGAGTGCAGTAGAACAGTAGAAGGCCTGGACATTGTTATCTCCATCTACAGCTCTATGTCCTTTTTGGTAGTCTGGAGACAGAGTGAAGCTTCTGTGCTCTGTTACCGAATGATGCTATAGATAGTCCAGAGAATAACTGTCATCTTAAAAGCAAACAGGAATGAAAAAAAACCAACAGGTGACTTCCTTCTGTGTATTAACTGTAGTTTGGTGCATTTTTATGGAGGATAAAGGAATAGAAATTAATAACTAGCATAAATCTTCCTTTTAGTTTCAGAGTCACATCCTTGTACTCTTAAGAGCTGATAACCCTAAAAGACAGAAGAATGTTTTCATTTAGGTATCTAGTTAAGACTACAAAGTCAGAGATATAATATCAGGCAGCAACCTCATGGTCTTACTACATCATTAATCAATATTTTAAAATCAGCATTACAACAACTGTAGTTAATGTGAGTCACTTGGGTGCAGTGAACAGTTGGCTACAGTCCAAAATGTTTCTTTTTTTCTCTACTAGTTCTGTTCTAGCCAACTAATAGCTCATCTGGGGGCACTGGTGTGTACAGGTCATGGTCCAGGGATAAGTGTTTTATGTAAAGGGAAATGGCAGTTTGGCTGGTTGGCTATATTTATTTTTTCATTATTAAGAAACACGAACAAACAAAAACCCAAATCATAAATCTAACTGTAGATCATATTAGATCATTTAAGCAGCTGGCTTTTCATTGACCCTAAGATGGTCTTCGGAATTCTTTTTTTTTTTTTTTTTTTTTTCCTATGTGATATATTGCATTGGAGGAACAAGTGTTTGGACTTTTATGATTAGCTGTTGTCACGGAGGGGGTAATTAGGT
>WBNM01011879.1:0-12282 GCA_013399055.1 Ramphastos sulfuratus | reverse complement strand
GGGCCTCGCACCAATGCTGGACCTTGCAGCAGCGGCGCTGTGTGTCCGATGCCGCCTGCTCAACGGGACAGGGCAGCAGGTGCAGGAGGAGCAGGAGGCCACTGTGAGGCGTCGCACTCTCCTCTCCATCCAGAAGATGCCCAGGCTCAGGGAGGGGCAGAGAAGCCCCACCATGTCCCGCAGGGCACGCCGACTGTCCTTGCTCGGGGAAACGGTCATTATGCGACGGCAGGGTGATAGCCTGGAGCACAGCCAACTGCCGGGAGCTTGCCCAGAAACCGCCGGGACCTAACCTGACGGTAAGGCATGAGAGTCTGGCGCAGGCAGAGGAGACCTGCAAAGGCGACACCATCTGCAAGGAAGAGGTGGTGCTGAGGGGACTGCTAGAATCCAGCAATGGTCAGGCAGGAGCCACACGAGACACCAAGACCGAGACAATGCGGAATGAAAACCTCTTGGTCTACAACCCCTTGGGTCCCAGAGCTCAGCCAGGACCAGCACCCTGCTACTCTTCTCCAGGAGGAGCCCACCTCTGGATCCAGCATGCCAGACACAGAGGTGGCAGCTGACAAAATGCACATGGAGAGCACGTCTCCTGAACCAGTTGGCCTCATAGAGGCCCTGCTATTGGCCTTGACCCTGGGCAGAGCTTGAAGAGCCTCTTGAAAGCCAGGCTCCTGCCTCACTCAGCTCCACAGCCAACCAGGACATTTTGCTTGAAACAGACACGTTCGTTGTGACCGGCAGGGCGAGCTTGACTGCTCGTCCAGACCACAAATCAACATAAAGAACAAGACCCGGACCAAAGTCAGGATGAACCTCAGGCTGCCAAAGCACCAGCAGCCCTAGAGGACTCCGAGCCTCAGTGTTTCTTGGCTGAGGAGACACACGTAGCTCCTCCTGCTATTGCTCCACAAGAACAAGGCCAAGACACTTCTAAGTCACCTGTGCTTGCTGAGCAGGTCGGCACACTGCAGGAGGAGTGCCATAATCCTTCGCCTTGCAGCCCCACAGCCAGCCAGGATGGCTTCCTAGACTCAAATCAGTTCATTGTGGGGGGAATTGCACACCAGGCTGTGCCCATCACCCGACATTCCCCATGCAGCTCCACAGACAGCCAGGATGGCTTCCTGGACTCTGATCAATTCATTGTGNACCACACCGTGGACATCTCTTCAATCCATTGCCATCCATCTGGTTGTATATATATTTTGTATCTTGTTTTCCCTTCCCTATACCTATTTGTAACTCCCCTACTTTAAATACCTTTACTATTAAAGTATTTTCTTTTAACTTCCAAATCATAGCAAGACTGTTCTTTGGGTGGTTTTACCCCTTCTGTCTCCTCTTTTCTTTCTTCCTTTCCAAAAGGGATGGGAGAGGGGAAGGCATCCTACTATTATTGTATTGGTTTCTGTTAGATGTATTTTGACTCCCCTGGGAAGCTAAACTCAAACATGCATAACAGTGTCCCAATTTTTGCTTGAAACACGTGACAAGTGGTGTTCCTAATGGGTGTGTATTGGAGCAGTTGTCACGGTCCAGTGCTGGGTAACGTGGCAGAAGTCAAACCGCATTGCGTCCCAGCTGGTGCTGGGTGCGCCTGAGCCTGATTCCTGATTGACGCCCAACCGGACCTTTAATGGGACTAACTTTATACATCCTCGGGAACAGAATCAAGGCTCGGGACGGAGTCAAGTGCCTGGAAAGGCTGATTTGACAGGCTGCAAATGACTGTCGCGGTGGTCGAGCAGTGATGACGCACAGAGCGGGCGGGGCATGTGGGACTGCCGCTCTCCGTGCCTCTTGGCGGGAGCTTGCCGGCGTCGGGCGCACGCCAGGGCAGGGGAGCAGCGCGGGCGGGTACGGGAAGGCAGCGGTCTCTCATGGTAGGCAGGTATGGCACGGCAGGTAGCAACCCCCTCTCTCCCAGCAGACGGTTCTCAAGCAGGTCTCTAAGCAAGTTTCAAGCGACCCCCCGCCAGGCAGTCTCTAAGCCTTTTAGTCTCTCAAGCAGCCCTCTAGGCAGTTTTCTGTAGTTCCACACCCTGCCGCCGAACAGTTGCCATCTGCCCTGAGTGGCCAGCGGAGTGCGCGCCTAAAGCCATCTCCAGGGCTTCAAAACCTGCCCTTTCCTATAGATGTTTTTGTCGCCGTCGCCGCCGGGGAGTCCTCAGGGTCCTAAGTCCCACCAGGGGGCCTCGCGACTTCAGCGCCCTTCCTTTGACCCCCAAGGGGCCAAGTTCCAAACTCCCAAATGATTATCACCCTGTACCGAACGATTGTCGCTATGATTCCCCAGAAGATGTTGAGTCCCTTACAGCACTTGTTCGGTATCTTCATTAATGATATAGACAGATTGAGTGCACCCTCAGAGTCTTTGCTAATGATACCAAGCTGACTGAAAACTGGGATGCCATCCAGAGGGACCTGGACAGGAGGACAGGTGGCCTGAGGAGTATCTCATGAGGTGCAATAAGGGAAAGCACAAGGCTCTGCACCTTGGTCATTGCAATCCTGTATATCAGTCCAGGCTGGGGGATGAAGAAAGTGAGAGCAGTCCTGCAGGAAAAGACTTGGGACTACTGGACATGAGCCAGCAATGTGCACTTGCAGCCCAGGAGGTCAATGGCATCCTGGGCTATGTAAAAAGAAGTGTGGCCAGCAGATCAAGAGAGGTGATTCTGGATTCTGCCACTCTGCTTTGCTCTGGTGAGACCTCACCTGGAGTACTGTGTCCAGCTCTGGGGCCCCCAACACAAGAGGGATATGGTCCTACTGAAGCAGGTGCAGAAGGGGGCCACAAAGATGATCAGAAGGCTGGAGCAGTTCTTCTGTGAAAGCAGGCTGAAAGAATTTGGGCTGTTCAGCCTGAAAAAGAGAAGGGTCTAGGGAGCCCTTATAGCTGTGTTTCAATATTTGAAGTCTGGGGAAGAACTGTTAGAAAGGGCTTGCAGCAACAGGGTGAGGGACAATGGTTTTAAACTGGAGCAGGGTAGATTTTGGTTATACATAGGGAGGAAGTTCTTTACAATGAGAATGGTAAAATATTGGAACAGGTTGCTCAGGGATGTGGTTGAGGCCCCATCTCTGGAGACAGTCAAGATCAAACTTGATGTGGCCCTGGGCGGCATGAGCTAGTTGGAGGTGTCCCTGCTCACTGCAGGGAAGGTTGGACAATATGACCTTTTGAAGGTGCCTTCCAACCCGATGCAATTTGTGGAGCTTTGATGTTGTATTAGCCACAGTTAATGACTTAAGCTGAACATGGAATCCACAGGAATAAAGAGAAAGCAGGACTTTTTTTTTCTTCAGGCCACTTTTGAAGATGCTGAAAAACAAGTTTGTTCAAACAAGTCTTATTTTGCCAGGTCTAGTTAAAAAGGGGGAGTGAAATGAATGTAAGGCTGAGATTGAGCTTTTGTATAAGGACAACAGAACCTAGCACTCTAGTCAAATTTCCCATACTGTAACTATCTAGTGTTGCTGATGCTGTCCTGAAGGGTCTGGGGCACTGGATCCACAGAATATCCCTCCTAAACCAGCATCTGGTGAGTTTGTCAGTTAGAATAGTTGCAAACATGAGTAGCCAAGATGTTCACTAACTACAGTGGGAGCTATACAGGTGAATCCAGCTCACATACAAGAACTGACATAGACAATAAATTCAGTTCTAGGAGGTGGATTTAGTTGCCTGAGCACTGACATCTACTGTCAGGTCTGACTCCTAGAGCCACTGAAACATTTCAAAGCTGATGAGTGTGTGGTACAAAAGGTGTATATGCATCTGTAGAAGCAACTGAGGCCAGTCTGGATATGATAGAACATTTAGAATTACATTAGGTGTTTACAGTTACACATCTAAATCATATCT
The DNA here is from genome assembly GCA_013399055.1 of Ramphastos sulfuratus. Classification (NCBI taxonomy): domain Eukaryota; kingdom Metazoa; phylum Chordata; class Aves; order Piciformes; family Ramphastidae; genus Ramphastos; species Ramphastos sulfuratus. The sequence goes on along the minus strand of WBNM01011879.1, from coordinate 8,408 downwards.
TAAGTTGGCAAATAAAGGTTAAGGATCAAAATATTTCAAAGTGTTGTAGATTTAGGACTTGACTCAGTTGCACAAGCATAAGCGTATGGTGTAGCTCGTGATACCAGTCTTCAGTTGAGTGGACTTCAGTAACTCCTGGCATAATTTCACTCAAGTGACACAAATGGTGTGCCTTTGAGTGCAGATGATGTTATCTCACTTGAAAAAACTCAATGATGACCAGAGGCTCGATGAATTTCCTGTCTTTGATTCAGTTGTAACAGATGGTCTTTTAAACTTTATATTATTTTATTTTTATTTTTCAGCTGGCGTAAAAAAACCAAACAATTAATTTTAGCATTCCTGTTTTTAGAAATGAAGAAGAAAACCAAAGCCTTTAAGAAGCTCTCTAAATACTATCAAACCAGACCAAAATGTTAGGACTGACTGATTATCCCTGAAATCCCACAGTCAAATTTCCTCTCTGTGATTTAGTTTTGGAGGTTTTTTGTTTGTTTTTGTGTTTGTTTGTTTGTTTGCTTTTTAATTCACCACTTGAGGTGTTTTGGTGGATAATAATATTCTTTTGAATGGAACATTCTTTTCTTCTAGATTTTATATTCACCACCTCTGAGAAGGCCAAGGGAATCTGCAAAGAAACACAAAACGTGATCGTAAGATGATGAAGAACATTGAATAGTCTTTTTTTCCCCCTCAACAGACGGCAAGCCAACATCACAGGACCCTGATGCTCTTCACTACCATGAAAAACTGGAAATAGTCTTCCACTGCTTTTTGAAAGTTATGGTAATCCCATATTAATATCCTTGTTCTTTGTTTGTGGTGTTACTTTAAAATGAGTTTTATGCAAAGGAATCTCCTTAAGGACGCCTAACTGAAATTTGACAACAAATATGCAGGTCTTGTTTTTTTCACTAAGAAGCTCCTCATGATTGTATGGCTCACTGTGTGCTCAGCTAATCACAACCACTTTGTCAAAGACCGCCATGTATGCATAAATGGTTTCTTTCCCCCCTCATCTCATTATTTCAGTATTTTATCTGAGGAACTATGCCAGCTCCTAAGAGAGATGCTGTTGGTTTTGCAGAATTCCTCTGAGCATCATCGAATGACCTTGCTGTAGTTATTCCTAGGTTCATCACACTTGGCTCAAATAGAGCTGTGCAATCTACATCTGTGTATAAATTATTCAGTGAATCTTTATTGCTTCATAAGGTTAAGGTGAGAACAAACAGTTGATATAGATTACCTGAACATAGTTTGTTCAGAAGCTGCATTAAAAACTGTACCTCAATGGTAAACCACCACACAACTTTCACTACACAGTCTTTACACTCCATTAGCAGCTAAAGCAACAAACACACAACTTCTCAGTAATTAATGGTATGGGGGAAAAAATGGATATGCAAAATATAATTTCCTCCACTGAATTTAGCCAGATAATCAGGTTAATTGTCCTATTTTAAGATACCACAGAGACTAAAAATGCAAATCATGGCTGAAAAAAACCCCATGGAGTGGTAACAGGAAAAAAGGTCTTATGAGGAGTTTAATGATGTCTAACAGCCAGGTCCTGAGTTGATGTGTTCTGTGAAATTCACTGCATTCCATTGTGAGTTTTCACTTCCTCCTGAGGAAAGAGTTTATTAATATTTGTTATTGGTATAGCAGTTCTTCACCTCAGCTACTTAGCAGAATTGAATTTGGAAGCCAGACTTTAGTTGTCCAGATTAAACCAGTACAATGACTGGTAAGCTATAGACCTCAGATAAAAAAATAAGTAAAAAGACTCATTCAGCCCCACTATAACCCCTGGGCTGACAAACCAAACATACACACAAAAGAAAGTTGTGGAAAAAATATTCGGTCTTCCTCTGGGCTTGTCTAGATGCTATCAGTTGCTGAATGGTGTACACATGGCAAGAATTTAATTTTAACCTCAAAAGGTTAAAAATAATTATACCATTGTTTAGGCTGGAGAAGACCTTTATGGTTAAGTCCAACCATTAGCCAAATACCACTAAAGTGTGTTCCTTAGCACCACATTTACACGGCTTCTAAACCCCTGCAGGGCTGGGGGCTCCACCACAACCCTGGGCAGCCTGTTAGTTAGCAGGCTTATTAATTGTTTTTTAAAACCTGGTATGTACCTTCTTACAAATCTTCGCTTGTTACACGCCTTGGCCTCTGCTCAGCATCAGGATGTACTGCATTATGTCTGTTTTGGCCCAGAAACCACAAATTCCAGAAGACTTCAGGGATTGGATACTCTGGCTGTTACACAGTTGCACACTTACAGCATGCTGATGAACAGTTATTAACGACTCTCTTACTTTTTAGACAGTAGCCCACATTAATAGCTACCAAACCAGTCCTTGGGACTCTGTACAAAGGAGCATCTGACAGTCTTTTGCTGCCCTGGTCAGGTACTGGGACGCTGTCTATTGTCACAGTGCAGTTGTAACAGTCTTATTATTGTCTTGGGAGTGAAATGTTCATGTCTCTCCAGGTACCCTGAAGCCATTCTTCAGACAATAGTGTTTTAGATAGGAGAAAAAATGAGATTATTTCAAATTTCAAAGCTTCAAGAAATGGTTTAGAGGCAGAGGAACGTGAATAAAAGATTATTAAAACATGCAAAAAAATGCATAAGTAAAAATTCATAAACTAAATAATTGACTTGTTTTTATCCCAAATGACCAATCTGGCTTTAATTCCAGAGGAAAAAAAGGCTATCGGAAAGTTTATTCAGTTCTCCTAACTGAAATGCAGTCTTCAAGCAGTACCCTCATACTAGCTCCATGGAATAAATCATGATCTGAGGGCATTGCTGTCCTCATACATCCATTTATACAAATATCCAGTATCTGCAGAATTCCTGATCATATTTCAAATCTCCAACAAACATTTATTCTGCTTACAATTATCTAAATGTCTCTGAGAGGACTACAGACTGCTAGAACATATCTGTAACTGTAAATCACACAGCCAGGGCTGTAACCAAGGCACTACCTTGCAATCTTTTTAAGTGTAACTTCTGTCCCTGGCGTATCAACATATATCCTCCCAAGCAATCCCCAGGCATGCTCCAGAAGTTAACATGAGCAAAGAAGCATTCCCAGTAAGCAGTACAGGGACTTGATCCTATTTTGAAAACTGAGAGACTTTCACAGTACAGAAGGAAGCTGTATTCAGCCAGTTAGTCAGGACTAGCAAATGGTCTCCGACCTATTTAAATTATTAATACAGTTTTAGCCCTGCTGTGGAGCCTCAGAAATGCTGATGTCTTCTCAGTGGCCTGGACAGAGCCAATGAATGGGGAGGCAGCAGAGGTTGCCACTGCCAAGCACAGCAGTTGGCAGAGTTGTAGCTTTAGCTGTAAAAGTCACACACCTATATGAGTCATGCTCTATCTCTTGTAGTTGAGGGGGATCAGTTTGTGTCTAGAAACCTATGTGCAATAAAATATACATTAAAAAGTGTGTCCTATCAATGTAGGAAGGGCCTGATTTTGAAGGCTTATAGAGAGCAGACATAATGCCAAACAGATAGTTTTGGGAATTAACAGCAGTTTGGGTATGAATGACTCTGTCTAGCTCTGAAAAATCACAGGATGTTCTGATGCACTTCTGTAGCAACAGGAGCGTGTTCCAGGCAGCACTTGCAAAACCTGACTGTTAAATTCAACTCCCAGAGACTAACAGTGTTGGTTTTGGTGAGCTGATGCATTGGGCATTGTTGTAACAGTCACTCACAAAAAGAAGGCCTGGAGTTGTTAATGAGAATAAATGTTCACAACTTGTTATGCATCACATCTGAAAATAGGAGCCTATTCAACAGTGTAATACCTCCAGTGCAATCTGGTGAGTCACTGATCTGGTCAAAAGTGAAGGGTTTATTTATTGCTAGGTGGTGATTTACCACAATTCTCATTATTGTCCTAATTCTGTTATTACTGAAGTTGTCACTGATTCCTACTCACAAACCTAAATACCAGAAGGCTTTTTAGATCATCTGATTTTGTTTACTGCAGAGCATAGTGCAGGGATTCCTCTAACTGGTTCTCCAAAAATTTATGAAGGACATTCCATAGAAGCATCCCTCATTTAGATAGTCCCATAGGACTGTTACTTATGCTTAATTTCTCACAATTTGCTTGTAAATAGGCTATGGAAACCTCTTGGAGTTCAGATGATGATAACTTTTTCAGTTGTGAGTCTCTAGGGATAGAATTTAGCTTTGTCTAAGTTAAGGTGTCAGTCTGTTGTCACCTATGTGAGTAAATTCTCAATGCAGTCAAAAAAGATCAGAGGCTCAGCAGAGATGCCTGGATAAAGAAGAATCTGGTGCCTGATAGGTTGGATCATACTGTAAGCTGTACTGATGGTGTTGGCTTAATCTCCACTGCCTATAACAAGACTTTAAACACCTGGATTGTAAGTAGGCACTCAGGCTAGACACACAAATCAAACTTTCTTCAACTGGAGCTGAATACAACTCTATGGTTGTTTCAGTAGCCTAATGACAGCCTCCTGGTGCACCGTGTCACAGATGGTGTCTCTACTACTAACTGTGGGACAGGAACCACAGGATCTTCTGGAGCAGCTGCTGGAGGCTAAGTGGGAAAGGTATGCTGCCCAAAATATCACTAAGTGCCTTGTCTAAGCAGCTAAACTCTGCCTTAAATATGTGTTATTTGTCTTCTGGCCAACTATTACAGAGGATGACATTTTTAATACCATATGTTTTCAGTCAAAGAGTTGGGCAAATGTTCTTGGTCAGTGAATATTGCTCATAATGCTTTTTCTTTCTCTTTTCTGTAAATGGGTGTCAGCAGAAAGCTGCTGTAGAGGTAGTGAGGATGGAGTTGTGCCTGTTTCTGCCTATAGGTTTGGTTCAGCCTGGAGCTGTGACAGTTACTATGGTGCCCAGGAATGGCTTTTAAGCTGAGATATAGTCCTGGACCCACCTATACTACTGAGCTCATGTGTTCATATATTTTCTTGCTATGTCATATACATCATGATATACAAAGCACTAGAGCAAATGGAAAGATCATTAAATCCAGAACTGGAAAATAGAAATGGATTTATATAACTATAACATGTCAAACACAAAATAATATTCTTTTGGTGCTTATTGTGGTCATTGTACATTTGGACCCATGCTACTCTCTGGATGCTGTGTTATATCCTGGGGATGTGCCACTTTGTGATCTCTGCATTAGAGAGAGAAAAACTCTTGGTGATGGAAACACACCTAAGTGTCCAAAAACCCAGCATCTTAGAGGCAGTTCCTTGTAAGTAGCCCAGTTATGCCCCTGTGCATGCAGACAATAAAATTAGTCCTGCTTTGGAGCCTTTTTTTCATTTTATTTTGAGTTATCTCTGGCTCCTTATTTTTATATTAAACTTATATTGCAAACAACCCTTCCTTTTAAATCAACAGAAAATCTAATAATTAACATGTATATAAGGTTATAAAATATTTTAGAAATAGTTTGTGCTCAGTGCAAAGTTGCCTTATACATCCCACCAAGGAATAGTTCAATATTTGCCTTGCAGATGCCACTGAAGTCTATATTAAAAAGTAAACAAATCCCTAAATCCTGGAAGTTTCCTCAGAGAACATGCAGCATGAGTTGCTGTTTGCTCTAGTGAAAAAGCATTAGAGATTGCATATTCAGTCACTTCTTGAATATAAAACATCCCTCTTCATTTCCCTCCTCCTCATTCCAGTTCTCCAGGGTTTAATTTTTTAACATAATTTGCAAAGCTTAAGGGCATAATAAACAGTTTACAACATCATATCCTCTCCAATCCTGAGAATGGAATTCCTGACCATGCATCCAGCTTACAGATGCTCCTTACACTACAGGTGAAAAGAGCAGGTATAACAGGTATTACATAGGATGAAGGAAAAGATCAAAATATTAAAAAAAAAAAAAAAACAAAAAACTTTTTCTTAATTTTGAGCTCACTCATTCTTAATATTTAATTTAAGAGGGTGGTGGTGTTTTTTGGGGGTTTGTTGGTGGGGTTTTTGCTGTTACTTTATTTTTTTCCCAATAAAAGAGATTTCTAGCTTGGGAGTTGTCAGAAGTCACCTACTGTATGAAACAGTGGCAACAGATGTAATAAATATACAACCTCCATTTGCTGTATTCTAAATTCTGTAAGTGAAATACTTGAGTTCATTAATACACTTCTGAGTGGGTTTTTCCTGATCTTCTTAANGGGTTTGAACTGGCAGAGGGGAGACTGAAACTGGATGTTAGGAGGAAGTTCTTTCCAGTGAGGATGGTGAGACACTGGCACAGGTTGCCCAGGGAGGTTGTGGCTGCTCCCTCCCTGGAGGTGTTCAAGGCCAGGTTGGATGATGCCTTGAGTGACCTGTACTAGTGGGAGGTGTCCCTGCCTATGGGAGGGGGTTGGAACTGGGTGAGCTTTGAGGTCCCTTCCAACCTTACCATGTTCTATGATTCTGTACATTCCTTTTCTACATTTTTCAGAGATGGCAAGTGAAAAGTGGCTTACAGAAGAGATCACTAGAGATCTCTTGTCAGATACCTTCCAGCTGCAGGTCTGCATTACACTAAACTCAGCTTTGCTGATGTTTTGTTTGCTACACTCACTTGAGAAATTCAGCTTTTGCTCATATCAGGTAACTTGGACCTCACAAAAAAAAACTCTGCTGTGAATTTTTGTTCTCATGAACAGTGCTTTATTAAGGATTTCATGTGGGGTTGCTCTTCTCATATCTCCCCCTGTTTTAAAACAGTAAGAGAGCGTTTAAGCGTATGGTGCTCTAGTTTGATAATAGCCTGTCCTGTTGAATTTTGTGGCACACCAAAAAGATGACAAATACCCCACTTAAGTAAAAATCTCAGTGTGTGTGTGTGTGAAAAGCCGAATCCAGTAATCATTTGCCATATTAACTTTGCCAGTGTATTGCAACAAAAAAACGTTTCATTCTTTTAAATCTTAACATGATGCCTATCTTAAGGTACTAACAGTGACATAAAGGGAGAAAAGACCAAAGAAAAAATCTTGTAACATCCCTGTTCTAAACTCTTAACCTTAGCTATACTTATGCTATAAATCTATAAACCAAAAGATTATGTGAAAGTTCTACTGCTGCAGTGATTCTGAGAAAAACAAAAAAAGAATACCAAAAAACCCAGATGTTAAATTGCATAGAGCTCCTTTGAAAATTGTGCCAGCATACCGAAAACAAAAAGAACCAAAAAACCTTAAATCAGTCAATCTAAAGGAAAATTGCAAAACCTATAAACTTACAAACTTACAAATAACTTATCCTATTAAAATTACTTCAAACCTATTTCCAGTATAAGGTTCTATTGAAATTATTAACCACTCTATCATATTACAATTATCAACTACTTAATATAGCTTATTCTAATTGCTTAAACCGTAATATAATCACCCATTAAGTATCCCTATTATTCCCATACCCTCATTAATATCACCGATTGGCACCATAAGCACCATGTATCCTAGAACGGAAATTTAACACTGCCGCTTTAAACAAAGGATCAACTCCTTCAAAAAAAAAACCTCCCGGAGGGGGAAGTACAGAAGGAAAAAAACTTTCCAAAAAAGCAAACAAAGAATCGACTTTTCAGAAAACAATAGTCACAGCCATCCGAGTTTTCGAGTTCCGCGGTACGATCTGAGACGCGCAGGGGCGGGGGCGCTGCGGGCGGGCGCGCGTCGTGGTTGTGCTCGCTGAGAATCGCTGCGAGTCCAGGCCGAGCGACGGCCGTCCGTGACGACGGCGAACAACCTGGCAGATCTCCTTTGCCATCTTCCCAAATAGAGGATGATAACAGTGCCAGCGCGTCTCTTTCCTTGGCCATGGTGGTGGCGTGGCGGGAGCCATTTTTGCTCCGTTATCTAAACGTCTCGTCTCCTCCACTAGATCATCCATAAATAGTCCCTGCTTCTGAATGTCCATCAGAAACTTCAGTTGCTGCACGCAGCTAAATCAAACACTTGTACAGTGTCTTCATAAAGGCCTGTTAACCGGCCCCCAAAGCAACAGGTCTGTAAGATCTGCCTTCTTTGAATCCTTACCTGTCTTTTTGGTTATTCGCACCAGACACTGAACCGTTGCTTTTCCTTTCACGGATACCGTGTTTCCTCCGCTGCTGTCCCTGTAAGCTTACTCTTCCTGCCTCTCTGGGGCAGCCTGGCGCCTGCGACCTGGTACCGCCAGCCCAGCAGCTTTCCTCGCCTATTTTCAGTAAGCGGTCCCCGGTAAAAATTCTTACCAGAATCGAACATTAGAGAAGTCGTCAGATGACTGCGTGTCCTGAAGGTCGAGGTCACTAGAATGTTGCATATCGTGAGATGTTGGGGTCATCAGATATTGGGGGTCACCAGATG
>WBNM01011877.1:0-46260 GCA_013399055.1 Ramphastos sulfuratus | reverse complement strand
TATGATTCTATGAAATAGAGGGTTCAGGAATGCTACATCTACTACTAAACATACAAAGTGGCTGAGATAGTTAGGATATTCCTCAAAGAGCAGCAGCAAGCTTGATACATAAGAGCAACACTGAAGTACAACAGAAGCAACATATTGAAGCCTTAAGTAAATGGAGGGTACTAAGCAAGTAGATGAGAAAGCATAAGGTAGCACAGAATAAGGAATTAGGTGACACTAGACTGGAATATTATGAGGGCAGCTGAGGTCAATCAACAACGACATCACACATGACAATCTGGCAGTCTTTCTGGAAGACATTCCAAATGATTGTCATCACTGTTTCAGCCAGCAGTTAATTTTTTTCTCCTTTGGTTTGGCACATGGCTGAGGGCTGCAGGAGTAAGCCAAATCACTAACAGTTACTTACAACAGGCTGACACAGAATATCTGAAGGACAGTCAGATATTAATACTGGGCTTATTTGAGCAGAGGGAAGAATATTTCTATAAAATGTAGTTCCCCAATATCACAGCTGTATGATTAAAAAAAAAAAAAAGCTAACATATGCATACAGTCTATTAAAATGCACATAATTTATTTGACTCAAAATGAAAACATATCTAACAAGTAATTCCATTCATCTGGCCCTTTTTCACCCGGCCTTAAGATATACAAATGCATGCCTTTTCACCAGAACACAGCAGCTGCGAATGAAAAGGAAAGCATTCAAATGATCATTTTCACATCATATTCCATCGTCTTTTCACCAGCTTCTCTCCAGTCTTTCTTTGAGTCCCATTCTGCTACAAGAGAGCTGCTTTTAGATCAATTCATATTTCCATAATCCACACTGCTGTTTCTCTCTCTCCTCCCCAGGGTGGACTAACCCCTGCATCCAGAACTATGGCTTACAACTGTCATTAAGACCTATAACAATAACAAGATAACAAAAGAGCTAGTAGAGATGAGGCTAGCCAGTACCATATGCTGATTAAGTTCAACATTTTTAAAAGCTCCATAAAACAAAACTGTCACAATCCTGAAAGCAAGCATACTTAATGTTGCCACCTGTCCTCAAAATCTCGAGAAAATTCCAAGTTCTCAGTATTGAGGGTTTTTGGGTTTTTGTTTTTTTTTTTTAAGTCTAAAGTATTTATCCTGTTGGGATGAACTTCTTAAAAAAATTTGGGGGGAATACATCTTAAATTTACATTTTGAATGATGCAAGGGTCTGAGTGACCCTGGGCATACCCAGAGCATGTAGGTGGGCAGCTATTTCACAAAATATTTATCAGGAGTGGACAGATCTTTTCCTTCACACAACACAGCAGCTACAAATAACACCTCTGAATGTTTTTCTGCTGATCATTTATCATCTGTGATTTGCATAAACAGAAAGCATTGCTGCCTTACACACCAAGTACTCTTCAACAAAAACAGTATGTATTTCAAACACTAAGTGTCAGGAAATCACAGGAAACTATCTTAACCTGATAAACCTTACTCACAATGCACAAAGTTGCCATCATCTCAGCTGGGTTATTCGTTTTCCTCCATGTTACACAGGAATTCAAGACTTGAGATGTCCTTAGACTAAATGATGTGTAACACTGAGACAAAAACACTTTTGAAGTCAGTGATCTCATTGGATTGATTCATCCTTTCTCATATTAATGTACCCAAAATAGTAATCAAATTTATTAATACACAAGCAAAGTAATTCTCCTAACAGCACACCTGCAGCCTTGAAAAGAGTGTAAACAGTCTCATATCTCCTGGGTTCTTGCTGTTCTTAGGAGAGTACAGAGGAACGCAAAATCATCACAACCGGCTTCCACCCATTGTTTTGACTCAGACAACAGACTTGAGCTTGCTTCTTGAGATAGTTTTATTTTTGTTATTAAAACCTGCACTATTATTTAAAGCTTAAAAAACCAAACCTCTTCTATATAATTGCTGCCATAATCCATACAATTAAATATTCCATCCTGCAAGATCTGAGCACTTTGACTCCAATCAAGTCCCTGCTTGCCTTAGAAAGCAGAGAGGGGGAGAAGATAGGATGGAATCTGCAACTATTAATCTAATGCAGAGTCTCAATTCATAACCTACACCTTCAATCAACAGCCCTTTGTCATATTTCATATTACTAATGTGGCTCCTGATAAGACCACCTCCTGCCCTATAAGCTATTTGTATCATCTTTCTGGAGAGATGTTTTTCACCAGAGAAGTGGCAGCCTAAAGAAAGAAATTACTAAGTGATTAGAAGGGAGAAGAATAAGAACTCTTCAGTATTCTCTGGGGCTTATTGCAGACAGAGATGACTTGGGGCCAATAAGCAGTCAGATTAAAAAGCAACTAAATTCTTACACAGCTAATAGCATCCAAAATAGCTGTAATTACTAACTTAGTAATAAATGTTAGACTTCACATGCTTCAAAGGTTAAGTCAACACAGGAAGCAGCACTGCCTCTAAGCGAGTCACCAACACCTGCCAGTGCCATCCGCACTGTGCTCTCTACCTTCCTTGTGCCAACGCCACTTCTTTTCCCAGGAATGTTTCAATCCAATGAAATTACTGTGAGCTTGAGTGTTTTTATTTCCAGAACAGATATGAACAAAGGCATACTGGAGGCACCTGGACACATCTGACATCAGTAGGGAGGGCTTTGGCCTTGACTCTACTGCCAGCATCAGAACGGAGGTTCTGCTGGATGACATCAATTTCTGCAGAGACACAAATTTTCTTTCTCAACAGTTACAAAGCATTTCATTTTGGAACCAAAGGTGATGATATTTATTTGGGTTGCTTCTCTAAAGCACTTTAAAAAAATTATTTTCAAAAACCATTGCTTTTGTGTTGGTTTTTTTTCCCAGCTACCATAGCATTATTATTTTCTCTGTATAGACTTTGTTTGAGAACAAACTTGCAAGGTTGAAATTAAACTGTAGTCTAAACAGACTGAACAACCAAACCAGGAACTTCAAAATTAAAAACATGCATCTTTTACCATAAAAACTTCACTGAGCACAAGGGGAATTTTGAACATACTACAAGACAGTGTCTGTAGACAGAATTACAGAATGTTACAGGCTGGAAGGGACCTGGAAAGCTCATCCAGTCCAACATCCATGCCACAGCAGGATCACCTATACCAGATCACACAGGAACGCACACAAGTGGGTCTTGAATATCTCCAGAGAAGGAGACTCCACAACCCCCTTGCACAGCCTCTTCCAGTGTTTCCTCAATCTCACAGTGAAAAAAAACTTTTCCTCATGTTTCCACAGAACCTCCTATGCCTCAACTCCCACACACTGGCCCTTGTCCTGTCATTGGGCATCACTGAGCAGAGCCAGCTCCATTCTCTTGGCACTCACCCTTTACGTATTTATAAACATGAGGTCACCCCTCTGTCTCCTCCTCTCCAAAGTGAAGAGACTCATTCAAAATATATTAAAAAAAAAAAATCCATTAAATGGCTACAACCAATTCTTCATCCAAATGTGAGTTTGTGAGGATAACCATGGAAGAGCTACATATGTTCAAATCAGGAATCTTCACAGATTTTCTTCAGTGCTGAGATTACTCAGAACTTTTATACAATTAATAGCAGTACAACGGTAAATTGCAACTCTGATGTCTCAAACAGATTAGTTCTTTCAGATTTAGGGGAATTTTTTTAACAAAGATTTTCTTTGACATGGCAGTGTGGTTCTTGGTAATTAGAATTCTGCCCAGCACAAGTTCATTGTGTAATTAACAGTTTTGAGAGTCACTATAAAGTAACTTACTCCCATCATCAAAAACAAACACACGCAAACCTTTAAAAAACAACCAAAATCACCTTCCTGAACTAGTTCTGGCAAAGAAACAAAGAGAAATATTTTTCATCCATTGCCTTGAAGCAATATGGTTTTTTTCTTTTCCCATTCTGTGTTTCTCCCTTCGTATTCTGGGATCTGAAGAATTAACAGATAGAAAAGCAATGGTTTCCCTGCAGTCTTGGCAGATAGGGAAATCAACAATGAATCCTGCAAATTCTTTTGTGGTACCAACTTTAATATTTCCTCTACTTAATGGGCTGCATGTGAGGAAGTGATGATGACAAGTCCCTCATCTTTTATTTTTCCTGATCATCTGTAGTTTCAACATCCCATGTAAAACAGATGGGGTATTTCACAAAATGAGATTTTCAAAAGTTGACATTTCAGGGGAAAAGAAAAAAAAAAAAAGAAAAAGAAAAGACCAAAAGAAGAATACCACCTAGCAAATAAGCAAATGGCAGGCAACAAGAATAAGAGAGAGGATTAGGGATGAATAAGCATTGGAAAGTTCAGGTATACTGAGTGGACAAATGTAAGAAAGAGGAGGAATATATCAAAATGGCTTAGACAAGTTTTCTTTGCATTATGAAAGCAACAAAAAGGTGACATGATAAACTGTAGAAAAATTCAGGAGGATGGGAAAATATTTTCCCTGCTGTTATCACATCTCTGTGCAAACAGACAGCCCTTAGATTTTAGGAAAGATGATTCTTTGGGATACATCCAAAAACTAACTCACACGTTTTACATTTTAAACAGAAATGACTGGAAGATAGGATGCATAATATTCTTTCGATTTTTTCTTCTTCTTCCTCTTTTTTTCCTTTTTTTTTCTTTTTTTTTTTTTTTTTCTTTTTAATGCTCTCCTCACAAGCTTTCATTGAAATTAGCCTTGACAATTATAGTGAAATCTCATTTTGAAAAATTATCTGGTAGATATTCAAGTCTCCAGTCCAACCCCAGCGAGTTCAACACACACACACACACACACACACACATAGAAGGCTTCTGCTGCTTTCACTGGACTGTTTAGCTCAGGGGGTTGCTGGAGAAGCTGTTACATGTTCTGTTTAAATCCAGTGGCTTTAACTGGAAAATTTCCTTTGCGAGGATGGGGATTAAAACATGCTGTTTTCCGGGAAGACAAGCCATTTACCTGAAACAGGAGATTCCCTACACTGCTGAAACACAATGTGCAGACAGAGGTTGTTGAGAGTCCAAAGGCAGAGAGCTGCCTAAGGACCCTGTTTTTCATAGATCAGGTATGTCTTCAGCAGGCTTCCTCCTTTAATCACTTTTCTACAACAGCTGTTCTCTGAATAACTTTCCACTTACTGAATACGCTCCCATTTTTCTCCATACATAATTTCTTTTTTTTTTTTCCTCTTTTTTTTTTTTTTTAAGATCAAGTCATTCTTATGGAAAAGAAAAAGAACGAAACAAACTATAAGAATTGAATTTCAATGACAATGAAAATTATCATTCTACAGCCAGGAAAATTACCAAAACTTGCTGCATGTCTAGCAAAGAAAACATAACAGCACACTTTGCTCATGAACCATTTATCACTATCTTATGAGCTGCACATATTTCTGACTGATGCTATTCCCCAACCAGACATCCTACCTTCTATATTTGTATATTTATTCCTTTCAACATGAATCACCCTATAGCTGTCTTTATGGAATGCTGTATTATTGATTTTAAAATAAATAAATAATTCAACAATTTATCAAGATCTACTCTCCAAAAATATTTCCAGATCATCCACTGTGGTGATATTGTCAGTGAAGAAATATGTTTGACTCTGTATGAGTCTAAAAAGAAGAGCAAAGGGAGACACCGATTCAGAGATTTTGTTCTATCTTGTGGGTTTCCGTATTTGTGGTTACAAAAATAAAAATATTTCCCTGGAAGAAAGTTACCTAAAAGGTATTGAAAAATAAAATTTGATTTCATTCCATTTTATTAAATTCCATTGTTAATAAAAGACTCTAGGGAAAAAAAAAAAAAATCAACCCTAACACACTAATTAATAGCTTTGCTACCACTACAACAGTGAAATAATCCATCAGTCTGTACATACAAACATCCTTTGAGGATTGTTACCACAAGAAGCCAGGATTTTCATGCTGTCAAAAATCAGTAAGTTAAATCATTGTCTCTTGTAAAGGTCTGAGATTTTTTTTTTTTAAACAAGCAAATAACTAGGGTATCTCTAAAATGGCTTTCATCACAAAAGATTGAAACAACTGGACACACAGGTTCTGACATTAAAAGGCCATACATGTGCAGCTTGTGGGGGTTTGTTAAGAGAATTTATAACATCAACATTTGGCCAAGTTTAGTTGATAAATTTTCCACATTTTCAATCCTACCACAGATAAAAACCCAGCACTTCCAATAGAAATAGCTTATAGAAAGTAAGATGATATAGAGAATTAGCATGATACACAGTGCTCTACAACTGCTATTGCATATTCCTGTCACAAAGGCATTCTAATCACCAAGCCACCAGTTGGGTGAAGACGTCCTCCCTGCTATCATTAGCATCTGCCTCTCCACAGTTGAATAGGAGAGCTTTTTATTATTATTCTAACATTAAAAAAAAGTTCAATCTTGTGTTTCCAACCTGGTCTCCAAAGTCCTCCGGGAACTTCCACAGTACCACCGGATCTGTAAATAATTGACAGACAGCATTAATCAGAGGCAAAGGAACAGAGTATTACAGTCAGAGTACATTAATATTAAAGAGAAGGTCAGCTTGGCATCAAGCTTTGAGGCAAGTGCAAAAATGTGTCTAAAAACTAAGGAAGATACTGGATTATTAAAAAGACTTATTTCATATTTATGAAACTGTATGTTTATTGTTTTACACAACAGCAGGTTATAATATACTGAACTATTTTCATATTCAAATCTTTCTTTTTAACCTCTGAGTACTTAATCTTTTCAGCACCTGTTCAATTTTCACATTTTAAGTAAAGTGACAGAAAATGTCTTTCCATCCAAGGAAAAAAAAAGGATATAAAGGATATGAAACTATAAGAAGATCTCTATGAAGTATAGAAAAGTAGCATTTGTGATTTTAAAGATAGTGCAAATGTAACCGTCACCCTCAAGGAAGAGTTTAAACCTCAAATTTGCTGCTCAGAGACATTTAAAAATCAGCATTTCAATAATATCTTAGAAGTTTTCATTAAGCTGTTATAAACTGTTAATTATCAAAATTATCTGTTATTTATCTATCTATTAGTCTACAATTAACATTATTTTGAAGGTATCTAAGGCAATGACCTGAACCATAACTTTTCAACAAAAGAACAGATTAGGATCTTCAGCCCTCTCAAAGCTTTTCATTTCCTGTGTGTCATGGTAGGCCTAAGCAGGCCAAAATAGGCTTATACATGTCCTGGCCTGCCCAGACATATTTTTCTGCTCTCCCCTCCTTCTGTTTTGGGGAAAAGCAACCACGGGAAATAAGACAAACGAATCTGGAGCCACTGAGTCTGAGGACTGTGGCCTGCCCAGACTTGTTTTGAACCCTGCAGTACACAAGGTACACACGGTTGCCTTGTGCAAGGTCTGTGCTCTGCCCAAATTTGGGTAAAGCAAGTCTATGGCTTCACCGGCCTGCTCACAAGGACCTGGAGTCTGAAGCCAGCACCACTCCACCACCCCAAGACAGATGGCAAACCTAAGAGTGGAACATACATTTCAAACATCTTGCAAAACTCAACTTGCCAACCAGCTCTACCTATCTGTAGATCTATTTTTCATCTAATTCAAATCTAATTGAGAGTTTAAATGAAAACATGAACATTGACTCATGCTATTTGTGCTGGTTTGAGCTAATTGGAATATTTTAATAGAGAAAATTATAGGAAACAATGGTGATGTCTACTTCACTCATAGGCTTGCTGAGATGTTTAAGAATAAGAACTCAAAACATAGATAACACAGTGTCTTGGGCTGGCAGTCAGTCTCTGGGGCACAGCATCTCGGTCTAGCAGCTTCTGGCTCTTTCTCCTCTCTGCTGAGTAACTTCACTAACCACTTTTCTTCTAACCCCCTGGCTGATTCTCAAAAATTCACCCACTACATATGGCAAACCTTGGGGTAAGGTATAGGGGTGGGGAGAAGGTGGAAGGGTGGTTGGGAGCCCCTCCTGGGGTCTCTGCTATCTGGGAGGGGTGTTGTGTTTCTGTATTACCTTTACCTTGTATATTTCTGCAAATATTCCTGAAAATAGTGTATATATCTGCTTGTATATTGTGCTGAGCTGTAAATAGAGCATCATTCCTTAACTTCCAGCCAGCGGAGTCTAGTCTGGGTCATTTTACAAAGTGTGGGGGGCAGGTAACTCCCAAACCGTCACACTATTGGACAAGCATGGCTTTGCTCCTAAGAGCATCTGGGGAGCATTCTGCAGATATTATTTACAAAAATATATGTATTTCACACAAGGAATCTTCCTCCATATACTATAGGGAGCAAGAATGTTTGGAGACACAGGAAAATAAGAGCAAGTAAGTACAGTTACTTTAAAACAGAGACTAATTTCTCCATCTGTTTTGTGTATGTTTAAGTCAAACACAACTGTGTAATGATCACATACACATGGAACTTTGAACATCTCACTGGCTATACTGTAAAGGATCTCTTAATTTTATTCCAATTTAGTATCGTCCAAAAAAAATTATATATCAACAATGACTGTTTATAAATTCAATGAGCAGCAATCACAGATATCAAATATTCAATGTTAAGTAATTCATACATTACTTACTAAAAATCACTGGAAATGGTGCAAAATTTTAATTTTTTTTTTTTTTTAAAAAGGCCTAGAAAGAGCTTGCACATCTAAGGCCACATGTCCACAAACATTTCATGCATAAACTTCTCTGCAAACCAGCAATCCCGCTGCACTCTCACTACCACCTATTTGAGAATCCTGTACCATTGTCTCTCTTGCTGGTGCAGACTATCCCACAGCTACACACTGAACCAGATAAGGGAACTGATCAGGATCAAACCAACCACCTGCAATTTTCCAGATCAGTCAAATAGATCAGTTCCCCAAAACGATGTCCTTTGTGCCAAACAAAAAAGGAATTAAAAATAGGGAATGGGGAGTTGTGGTGAGAAGAGAGTGGGACTGTTTCGCCTGGCAGCAACCCAGCCTCAAGCATTTACCAGACCTTCTGAAATACAAGCTGGTTACTAGCTGCCTCTTGTTCAGTTTCTTATCACCTACTATTGTTCACAACTCCTCAAGTCTTGCTGTGCCATTTCTAGTTGCTTCTACTGCAAAACCCAAGAGCGCTGCCTGCGAGTAGGTCAGCAGGCTGCTCTTCAGCGAGGGAAGCTGATGGAGCATCGCTATAGATCAGAGCACTTGGCAAGCTCGCCCCTCCCGAGCAATAAACCAGGGCAGATTGTTCTGGCAGATGTGAAGTACGACTACATGAGACACAGTTAGTATATTTATGCTGTAGCAACACAGTAACAAAATGATACTTTGTAAAGTGTTTAATATACCACCTTCTACATTGGAAAGAGTCTTTTTTTTTCCAGGGTCCTCAGTGGCTAAGTGTAACTGCCAGACTTCCAAAAAGGGACCAGATCCCAACAGCAAAACCTCCAAGAGGAATTTTAAAAGGTCATCATCATGAACAAAGTGCCATCTCAGAATTAAGCAAAACTTGGCTTGAGGAAACTTGGGGTTTGAGGTCAAAAAATGGGAACAATTTGCACCTCAGTAAGGTGTCAATGGAGCTGAACATTATTTCACAGGAGCACCTTTTATCTACTGGTAACAAGACCAAAATCTCCAATAACTTCTTTTGGTGCCTTGATACGCTAAGAAATATAAAACTTGCAATTATTATTTAGGGTCCTATTCAGTTTGCTATCTTTATATTATTAAGGTACTGCCACACTACTTTGGTCTCACTTCAAATAATAAAAAAACCTCTGACATAAATTCCAGTTCACTGAATTACAGGTATAATAACATCTATTTTTGTACCATGAAAGGTTATTTATATCATGAAAGGATAATTAAATTCATGTGATCTAAAGAAGCTGAATAATGGTCTTAATACTCTTTCATGAGGAAAAGAAAAAAGGGGGGGAAAAAAGCCAACATTTAAAAAAAAAATATTCTTAACTCAATTCAAGAAAAACATTTGGTGCTACATTCAGCAAAAATTACATGCCTCCAAGACTTGTCCAACTGCTTTGAGCTGGGTTTTGCAGTTGTTATTACTGGCTTTTCACTGGTTATTTCAGTAGGTACTTGCCATACATTTATTAAGTATGAAAATCTGATATGCTTCAAAAAGAAAGGTTACTATACTCTTTCTATGCCTTCACTCTCTAAAACCAAGCCCTAACACCTATAAAAAGCCTTGGGGCTTTTATGATAATTATCTGAGTCAGGGATTGAGCTTTTTTCAAGAGCTTATGTTTGTTTGTGCTTTTGGAGCTAGGCTCAGGCAGCATCTGACACATCTCTGTGGCAACTTCTCACAAGAGCTACAGAGAGAGAAACAAAAGGGCACTGACTTAGAAATAAAAAGCAGAAGTATAATCCAGTTCTGCAACTTCACGCACTTTATCTTCAGACTTACAAAGACTCGATTTCCCTTTCCCTGAGGATTATTTTCCAGATACCCCAATCTGATCTGGTGATGTTAGGTCAATTTTATGCTGATTTTATGGGTGAGAGGATGAGAATCATTCAGCAATAGCTGTTGCTATGGCTAGATGAGGAACTACTGAGTTTGTCCTTGTTTTCTTCTTCCAACAGACTTTTTGGGACAAACTCTCTGTGGCAATTCCAAGAAATAAAAGAGGAAACTTAAGTGCACACATAGTTTGTGCGTTGTGTGCATCACTGTATATATTTTTGCATGTATAAATAGCTATATGAACATATAAGCATCATTTCTTCCTATGCCTCCTGCATCCAGGGCAAACATTTCTTACAAAAGTACATCTCAGTGTGTGCCTGTAAGACCTGAAAAATCCATTCCTAAATATCCTACAGCACTGTAGAGTACACCTTCCAGGTGTGAATCTCACACCGCTGCAGGACTGCAGCTCATGCACACATTGTTAAATATGAGTTGTGGCATTTGACTTACCTAATCATTTTCTGGCATCATTTGTGATCATGTATGTCTGTCTCTATATATTTTTAAAGAAAGCTTTTTATAAGAAAATTTAGAAACAATCATTTAGTACCTTGAGGACCACATTGAGAAGCAAATGCAACTATAAGTCAGCATACTTAATATGAAAAGCAGGTCACCTGCAATATTTAAAAGTATTCAAAATGTTGCAGGCTAGAACTGCTCCATAAGAAAAAAGAAGGCAAGTATGATCTGTACTAAAAGAAGAGGAAAGCATACACATATCTTCAAAGTAAGTAATTCCTCTCCAAAAATCTGCTCTCATAAAGGTAACTTCACAAAGTATGTAATTTGTATTTTTAGGAAAGCCATTTCAGACACATTCTGTAATGAACCTAAGAAAATACAGAAGTACTGTTTGTCACGACAGTAGATTAGAGAAGTGCATTTGAAACTATGAAAAAATAAAAAGAGAGAAATCTTTATGAGTGGTGACTTTCCCAAAAAAAAAAAAAATACAGTAGTCAAATACACTCCGAAATCACTACACTTGCAGATTACAAACATCAACCAAAACTACAACAGGATGAGCTAATTAGCACACACTCCACTTGGTAACAGAACGGCAATTATAAACACATGCTGAGAAACATCATCTCAGGTAATTCTCTTGATAGTAACAGTGAATAATTTCAAACAGAAAAAAACCACAGCAAAGGTAAAATAAAATGGATTAAGTAAGTCATCCAATATTCTGCCTGGAAAAGAGGAATCTTCATCCCTGTTGGTTTTGTGGAGTAGGACAGACAAATAGACTGCCAAGGAGAGTTGGTCATGTCTTGGGACAGAGGAATGACTAGATGACTGCTCAGCATCCCTCCAGCTATGTTTTCTCTGATGCAATAAAGATGTTCATTGGAAAAAAGCTGTCAGCGCAATGGGGAAAGAAGGAACAGAGGCCAGGAGTTAAGGGAGTGGGGAAGAAACACGTTGAGGAAAAGAAAGGCAGCAAAGCAAAACTTATTGCAGACAGTTCTTCTTTCTTGTCTGGGAAAAGAAAAAGAAAGTAAAAAAAAAAAATTTTAAAAAAAGAGAAGTTCCAGATTAGTTTTTCTTATGTGAACATAAGAATGCAATTAATAAAGATTAAATGATACATCATTATCTCAGGGAAGAACTTTATAAACAGACCTTTAAGCAGTAAGCAGAATTCATTTGGTTAGAATAAGTTGTTTTCAGCAATAAAAAAATAGTTTTCTAAACCAAGCTTATAATAGCACCATTGTTCAAAGGCAAAAATCTGCTACATACTTAAAATAATTTGACAGAAACCCGAAACGTTAATTACAATGCTGCTTTTGTATCTATAGATGCATTTTATTACTAAAAGAGGGATTCAGAAACTAAATAACTATAAAGTGCAACCCAAGCATTTTCACAGATGGAATCACCAGATGAAGAAAACAGCATTCCTATAAAAAGATTAATTCTTGCAAGAAAAGGCTTCTGTGTATTCTATTAAAATCTGCTTGTTAATTTCACACATGAAGCATCAGAGATGTGGTAGCAATGGGGGGTACTGGTGTCAGGAAGATCCGAGTATGACATTGGTCTTCATCTGCCAGGTGTGGAGGGATCAAAGCAGAGCACCCAATGGCAGCTGCAGGAAGAGCAAGATGGCGCAGAAAAGAGGGAAAGAAGGGAGTTCCAGCATTTTTCAAGTATCAATAATCAAAAGAAAGAACAAGAGAAAGAGACACTGAAGGAAGTTCATTTAAAAAAAGTGAAACTAGAACTTGCTAACTTCCCTCGCGCTTAAAACCTGTCAGATTAAAGATGATATGCAAATGAGGGTGCCACTGTAGAAAATACTTTAAAGTGCACTTTGATGCAAATCCTGTAGTCCACATATTTTTTCCTCATCAAAGGGATGCTGACAAATTTCTACAGGACCATTAAGTCTGTTCTTACTCTTAACTATTCCACAGAAAGCTTCTTGCAAAATCCGGCCAAGCACTTAGTCTTTGCACAAAGGCAAAACAAAATAAAGTAAAAAAATTCTACCAAATCTTAACAATCCAGCACCTTTTTTACTCACATTTTACCCACTAACGTGCTTTCCCAAATCAACATGTCAAGCTGCTACTCCAACAAAGAGCACAAGAACACAAGGCAAAAAAAAGGCTGCACTGCAACAGGTATGTTCCCCTCCAAAGCCAGCTCCTTCCAGTCAAAGACTGGGTGCTTAAATGCTTGCCCACTGACAATTTTAAGAATTCAATACTGACACTTAGAACACCAGCTACAGGAAAACATTAATGAGTTTCAGGAATTACATTTGCCAGCTTCTATTTCTATATATTAATACACTGAGATTTTTTTCTGAGTCTTCGGGCACTTGCATAGTAACCTTAGCAGCACATTTGAGCAAGGTGTTGAACCTGGACTTGCCTTTCAATATAAACCACACAACATGGCTACAACACAGAAACCTGGCATCTCCTCTTCCCTTTCCCTTCCCCATACCAGTGGCCCTTGCCCTGTCTTCAACTGACTGCAGAACTTATACTCCATTTTGAAAAATTATTGAGACATGAAAGGAGATATTTGGAATGTGTGACTTTTGACATTTTTCCTTTTAAATTCTCTCATACCAAATAAAGTGAGAACTGACAACAGCGTCAAACACACACGCTCTGAATACTACCATTTAAGAAGGAAAACAAAAAGTAACATTTTAGTAGCCTGCATCAGTTACAGCCACAGTAGCTGTCACATGTCAGTCCTTGTGGTTGCACATTTGCAAATCAAAAATGGGATGTTTAGATCAGTGACTCCCCAGTCAGATTCAGAAACAAAATTACAAAGTCTGACTCCTCGCAGGCAGGATGAAAATGTCTTCCTCCCAGGAGGAAGGTTTTCCTAAGGAAATTGCTTTTAACTGTAGGTGGACATAAACTGGGCAAGCTTAAATGAGGCAAGCTTTCAATTAAGCTGAAAAATGTATCATAGTTTAAAGTAATTTCTGTAGGACCTATGCTTGAAAAATACCCCAAAGGACAAGTAACCCTAATTACTCTTGGCCTTACCAAGTACCTCAGAATGAAGTGGCTCTTTTCACGCACATGTAACGTACTAATTGGTTGCAGGATACCAGCACTTAACACCACACTTGTGGAAATTGTGTATAGTTTCTAATACTATACACTAATAAGAAAACTATATACTAATAAGAAAACAAAGAGCCAAACCAAAACTGTAAGAGTCACTCAGTCTTTAAGCAAGAAAAACACACCACATTCTTCTGAGCTGTACACAAACAGAGCTCCTCACATTTGAAGTCAGTGGGTCTACCTCAGTTGGCTATTCACAGCATTACAACGTCACAGCAACTCCACAACTGTTACATGCAGATCATCACTACCCCACCAAAGCCTGAACAGCTCACAGCTTGTATTGAACTGCATGAATCTGACATGCAGACACGGCACTGTAAAGCCATGCAATAGATAAACTGATTGCTAAGATTACCAGAGAATTATTTTCAAGTAATTCTACTTTCAGCTTCTGTGATAACAGGTCCTCAAAGTACTCAGAAAATCAAGGATGCAGTAGCAGTGCACAAATATTGAACTCCAACTACTAATCACATGCAAGCCTCAGCCCACCACACTGTAGAGAATCAGGCTTTGTCTGACAGCACTACAGGTTCTGGACATGACAGTCCCTCAGATCTTTCCAAATTCCCTGTCTGTAACATGCTCAAAGTAGGAAATAAGTACTTTCTCCCTTCTGCGAGCAAGTAGATGATTAAAATTTCCAGCCACAATTTACTATCTCTTTCAGAGCTGCAGGTCAATCCCTTTTTGCACAAGAATCTGTTACCACCAAAGGACAGAGCAGTAAGCCATTTCAGCTAACTAGAGACAGAAAGAAAGGGTCCTTTTGGCCACAATGCTGTTAGTCATGCTTCAGGATAAAACCTTAATCAGGTTGAGAGCTCATTGCACAGATAGTGCACAGTAAAAATTAATATGTTCAGCCTTCATTTGGTCTCATCACAAGATCAACAGCAGTTTCTTTACCTAAGTTTTTGTAATATGTTTGCAAAGTGTAGTGACAAATGTATGTCTTTTGGAGTCACGGGGTTATTTTTAATTTTCCTGCCTTTAAATTGTAATTGTGAGCGAAAAACAGCTCATGAAAATTAGGACCTAAGGTGAGCACCATATATACCTTAAGTCATTGCTGATGTTTAAGAAAGGCTTATGAAACAAAATAGTTCTGTTCTGCTGTCACTAGGTCTCTTACTCAAAGTTGAAACAAAGCAGACTGTGCAGTAGTCTAATGAACTGAACACTAACTGAAAGCAAATACAAGTTTTACATCCCACTCTGTAAGGACAAAAAAAAAACACCTAACTCACTATATCACCTACAATGGCATTTTCCTCTATAAATGGTGCAAGACTGATTTTGAGAAAGATCTAGAAAAGTTCAAGCATGCTATTACCAAGCAATACATACTAAGCAAGTTAGGAAGAAGCAAATCTCTTGCACAGCCAAGCATGCTGGAGATGGCCTGCCACTCAGGTCTCCCATGTCAGTCTGACCAGACTCAGGGAAAAATATGTTACCTCACTGGACAGAACATTCTGTTTGCTTTGTGGAACCCACAGAGTCTGCATATAGAAAAATATAAAAGACATCTTAGAATCTTATGGATGCCTGAGTTACAGATTACTGATTCTCGTCAAAAATATGTATTTGGTATCAGTTTTGACATTAAACCAGGGTTAATGTCCTGGTTGACCCTTGTAAAGTAAACTGTCTGGCTGCCAGAATAATATTCAAAATATTTTTGACAGATATTTTTCAAAAGCAGTACAGAAGAAATTTTACATTACAGTTTAAATGCCTAAAACATAAAAGAGAGTTTAAAAAGTGAACTATTTAACCAAAAACTTAATGCTTCTGTGAATTTTTTCAAAGTTAGTCCAGTTCTCTTGCTTCAAGAACAAAAAAAAAAAAAAATTACAGTAGAACTCCCTTTTGACCAGAGAAGGTGCAATGATTATCTATTTGCATCACTTATTGTCTAAACAGTGCAGCAACATTCCTTCCAGTTTCCACTGGTGAGAACCACATCCTGGTCATAGCCCAACTGCTTAATATTTGAGGGTAGGACTTCCCTGTAAATTATGCCTCTTGCCTTAAATACCAATCACCACAAGCAATAAATTGTGATGATTCAATGACAGCAATACTGAAATACAGGACAAACTGCAGTAATGGAATATGCCACATTACCATGGAACGCACAATCTCATAAGTGCCCTTGCCTTTATAATTTGCATATATAGATAGCTGAAGAAATTTTCTACAATGAGGGTGGTCAAACACTGACATATATTGCCCAGATAAGTGGCAGAAGCCCAATCTCTAGAAAGGTCAGGTTGGACAAGGTTCTGAGCAACCCAGTCTAGGTGAAGATGTCAAACTGGATGACCTTTACAGGTTCTTTCCAACCCAAATCATTCTATGATATATATTTAGTACATCAGTAGACAAATGCCATTTTCCAACATCCTCCACTAATATAGTCTATGTCCAAATGCTTTAAACTAACTGCTCCAAACAGGGCAAATATCCCAAGAAACTAAGGGTATAAAATGTATCATATGGAAAACACAAAAGTAGGAAAAAAGTTCTGTCATTTTCTGTGCTTCCTTCCCTCTATTCCTGCCTCCCACTCTGCTCAATAAGTGTTCCTCCCTTTTCACAGACATATGGAAGGGGAAAGTTTTTTTGAGCCATGCTGGGCAAAAGCCCCAGGCTGTTGTTGAGTTTGGACACAGTACACACAGCCAGGACCAGCCTGTGGGATGGGGCTGTCTCCCTGTCCAAGCACACCTCCTCCTTTCCCACAAGACTATTGGGAGCAAAGCCGAAGCTGGAGTTGGTAACATAGTAACTTCAGGCATCACAGGCTGGCCTGCATTTGACTTTCTCTTCCCAGAGGCCTTGCGTTCCCCGGCTGCAGGGAGAGAAGGAGGGTAAACCCAAAAAAATCTTTACAGGTGCACAGACTGAGGGGAGTGATAAGCTTAAAGCTGTGAAAACTATTGCCTTAGATACTATGTTTGTATACTTCTGATTTGCAGCAGGAGGGAGACTATCACTCTTGACTTTCCAGCAGCAGCCAAAGCACCACTGTCTGTATCACCGAACATTCGCGATCCAGCATTCACCCTGCATGGTGACACAGGCTCCACTGATGTCTTCTGAACACAGGAACCAAGAGCTTTTCGTCTGCCCTGGTGAACATTCATCAGCACACAACTGTTCTCAGGCAGGAGACCTTCAGGAAAACATGTACTAGAAAATCCAAATCAAGAGGACTTCCTGTCCAAGCCTCAGCCTGCTTCCTTCCCTCCATCAGCCTGGACCTACCTCCCTGGGGCTTTGTGAGCTCTGCAGAGCCAACTCCAATGACACGGTTGCTGCAAACAAGGATGGCTACAGGGAAGGGCTTTATTCTAGAGTATTTATGACATTTCAATTAATACAGATACTGTTCTATAATATAGTCACCCCAACTCTATGATTCCACTATGAAATGAGGCTAGGCATTGTGTAGCGATATTCAGCTCGTGTGGGAAAGAGAATAAACATAATTGTACATAACAAAAACATTTTCAAATTCTCTATCCTGCTTTCATTCCCCTGTTACAATAAATATTGCCTATTTGAAATTCAAACCTCTCATGTTTTGCTTACTGGATGTGGTAGGAAGGGATAGAAGTAGAGCGGTAATGACAACCGAGACCTAGCCTGGCTATTTTTCACTCCTCAGACAGCTACAGTACCACAACTGAAACACATCACAGAATCATAGAATGGTCTGGGTTGGAAGGGATCTCCAAAGGTCAACTAGTGCAACCCCCTCTGAAGTAAGCAGGGGCATCCTCAGCTAGACCAGGTTTCTAGGCTACAAAAACTTTGATTATATCACACAACATTTCATAATTTACATATCAATCTGCTACAAATTAAATTGAAACAACTATAAACATTCTCAGTTACACAAAGCTCTACAACAGTAACAACAGCATGAATTAACCATACCCTACATATAGAGTTTGCTTTATGTCTAAACAAGTTGTAGATTTAAAATAATTAAAATACCTAAATATATTTTTTAAATATATCTATTTTAACCTACTTTGATTCAATGTTCATTTTTATCTTGGTTGTTCACAATACATTAAACCAGAACAAAGATGAAGGAGTACTGATCAATAAGCACAAATCTTTTGCCTTGACTTTCCATCTTATACCAAATCCATTTTAATACCATTGGAGGGGGAGGAATAAACTCATCAGTCACCTGATGGAGTAATTCAAAAGTTAACCAAACAGGGCTAATGGGTGAGAATTGAATTGAAAACACCTTGACAAAGAAAGCAATTTCTTTTCTTCGCACTCCTCAGAAGCTGTGGGTGATCACTGTAATCGAACCATCAACAGTGAGGGGCCATCTGTCCCAAGGGCCTTCCATGTGAGCAAGAATCAACAACAAAAAATTTTAGAGGCTGGCCCACATACATTCAGCTCCATTTTTTTTACGGCAGGCAGCACACAGCTGAAAAATCAATGTTTTGATGTCTGTGACATACCAATCCATGAAAGTCAATACTAAACTTTTGATAAGAACCAAACACAAAAGGCAGGTTAAGAGGTTGCTTTCAGCAAGATCAGTGTTACTCCAACTGTTAATAAACCTCTAATCAGCCAAGACCTTCACTGTCATGAAGCACTCACATTTTAGTATCTGACAGCCATATTCAGGAAAAAAAAATGCACAGAAAACAACCATTTACACTAGCATTTAAGTTATCTGCTCCTCTAGCATTAGTCTGTGCTAATGAAGATATTCCTGTCACTTACCAAATCATCTACAAAGAATCTCCAAATATTGGGGTTTTTTTCCACGGAAAGCAAAGAAAACATGAAGAAAGGGTCTCCCAGAATTTTCCAGGCCAGTGAACACACATAATGCATGCTGAGGGCAAGGGGATCATGCTGACCCAACATAGGCACCATGGCTTTTGCATTCAACATCCTGGGGAACAGAGACCCCTCTGATCCCCATCAAGGACTTCCCAGGACAGGAGCATGGGCTCCACAGCACATCTCTCCCAGGGATGCTTCTCAACTGGGCACTTTCTCCTCACTAAGCCTTTCAAAGGGGAAAAAACACACAGCAGACAGCTAATGCAATTTATTTCTTTGGTGTTTTCTTATTGGAATACACATTGACCTCTTAGTAAAACAAACTGACGCAGCTGCACCTCCCTGCACCTTACTCTCCAACTGCTTCAAAACTCTGGTGAGTCACAAACTACTAATTGAGGGCACCAAGAAAAAAAAAATACTGTTTCGTTCTTGTTATTTGTCCCTTTGCTTCAGCAAAGCCAGCAGCAGCACAACACACAAAGAACTAGAAGACACACACTCCAATATTCAATCCTGCCAGTTACCTGCTGCATGACTTCGGGCACGCAATTTCAGGNTGGCATTGCCCCTCCTGGCCACAAGAGCACATTGCTAGCTCATGGTCAACTTCCCATCAACTAGGACTCCCAGACCTTTTCCCCTTCACTGCCTTCCAACAGGTCAGTCCCCAACCTGTATTGATGCTTGGGGTTGTTCTTTCCCAGGTGCAAGGCTCTACACTTGCCCTTGTTGAATTTCATTAAATTTCTTCCTGCCCAACCCTCCAGCCTGTCCAAAGCTTGCTGAGTGGCAGCACAGCCTTCTGATGTGTCAGCCACTCAACTCCATATCATGAGATCTTGGAAAAATTAATTCTTTTTGATTCAGAAGAAAACATTTAAGTCAGGGGGGACGACACACACTTAAAAAAAAACAAAAACAAAAAAACCAACCTTCCTACGCAAGCCCAGATTCAGGAATTTTGAAGCACAGGACACACATACACCTAGGACAAGTAACACCATGTCTGCACTCAGGTCAAAACTGCCAGTTACGCATCACAGTCAGCAAAACAAGAGGGCAAACGGCATCTCAATACACATCAAGGGGCTGTAACCAGCATGGTACTGCATCTTGCTGCTCTGGAGGCAAGAGATCTAGGTTCCAGTTTCCCTCTGAGTTACTCATCCCAAAGCACACTCAATAAATACAAAATTCTCTCAAGACATTTCTACCTAGCATGCACTTCAGCAACGAAACCAAAGAGTTACTGAAAAGGAACATTTCTGGACCGATTTTCAAAGTGCCACTTAACTTAGACCAAACTAGGAGGCTGACTTAGATACATCATTTCAGTTTACATCCCATTACACAGTAACTGTAATGTGGTTAGAGTGTAAAACTTTTCTCTTGCGAAACCTCAGTGTCTGCCGCCTGTTTCATCCAGTGGAATCTCTAATAAATCCTGCACAGATTAGTGAAAATTAAATAGCAGTGTGGTAATAGCAGACAATATATTTCACTCTCACAGAAAAAGCTGAAGTTCAAGACAACGCACTGCACTCACATGGCCATGTGGGGTCAGAACTCAACACCTCCTTTGTAAATTGAGCCTCTCCAGAAGGCAAGGTCAGAAGCTGCCTTCTCCCACTGCAGCAGTCTTCACTCAAACTAACTGTCCTAAAAGTACAGGAACAGTTACTTTAGTGAGGCCACTCTGCAAGGCACAGAGCTACGCTTCTGGATGCAAGCCCAACTCAGGTCCAGTTGCAAGCCTAACCCAAATCTGGCTGCCCTGATTACTGAAAATGAGGGTACATCAGCCAGGCTGCAGGCTCTGGCTGATCAGTCATCCAGGCACAGAGGCAAAAAAGCAGCCCTGAGAGTGGTTACTGCCACTCAGAGAAGAAAGAAAACAGACCCGTGCGCATTCAAAAGAGCAATGCAGTGTTTGGGGATGGGCAGATAAGGACTACAGGAAGGGAGTATTACAGAAAGATAGGTCATACGCATGTTTGAACTGAGTATTTCTGCCTCTTGAAGAATAGAAGTCTTAATTTTACTTTCCAAAATACATTAAAGCAGGAAGTAAGTGAGATGAGGACAGGGAAGCCATAAGCAATGCATCTGTAGGTACCAGATAAAAAGTAGTCAAAAATATTAGAGGGGGAGAAATAGATATTGTTATTATTAATGTGAAAGAACAAGGAATTATTAATAAATCAAAATAATAAATTAAGGTTATGCCTTATCTAAAAGTACNATCTAACTCAAACGGCCACACTGATATTTCAGAATTCACCTATAAACCTGCACAATAACAGCCATTAACACACATAATGCACAAGGAGCTGAGATACACAACACTGCAGGTAGCAATATCTATTATATTACATTAATCTGGAAGAAATTTCTCATCAAAAGACCTCCTCTCAACCACTGCCTTTCTATGTTCAGTGTTTGCACAAAAGGGTTCGATGGTCAGACTCCATGATCTTAGAGGTCTTTTTCCAACCAAAATGATTCTATGATTAGATGCTATCATGTCTTCCATATGTTGGATGAGCTGTATGATTCTAGCATCCATTTTCTAGCTACTTCAACTTCTTCATTGACGCAGACCATTACACAAGCCTCAGGTTATCTATAACCCCCACATCACTGATCACTACTAGTCATTTCACACCTATGCTCTGTCCTCCCACATGTTCTTTGTCTTCATCGGTAAGACACTTCTGCTGCCATGGCTGCACATTCACCACAGGAAGGCTTAACTCTGTATGGTTTGATAGCAATTTAATAACTATCTGGAGCTTTCTTTGTTTCTGAAAATAGAAGAAAATTCACCTCTAGGAGAAAGAGTTGAGGTCTACGAATACATGTGAAACCTAGACCAGCAACAGTGTACAGCTAAAGTCAAGGTACAGGCTAGTAATTTCTGATTTAACCACAAAGTCATGACTAGATGGTCTCCAAGAAAACAATGCCATTGTCTCCTTGGTCATTTATCAAGAAAATGAAGACAGCTAAGAATATAGACAATTAATCACAGACAACAACCAATGTTCATAAGGTATAAAAAAGAATTTACAGGAAGTACTGAGATGCTTTCAGACAAGCAAATTCTTGTCCTAAAATACTCTATGCTGCAGCAGAAACCTATCACTAGCCATGCACATGCACTTCTCATCAAGAACAGTTCAATATGCAGCTAAATAAGAGGACTGCTTTGCTTTAAGATAACTGATTCAATTTTTATTATCATAATCACCCATGCTGATAATTTCATTATCAATGGGACATGAGGTACTTGTAAATTATGTCTACAAAAAATTAGGTATCTCCTTACAGCACCTCTTTCATTAATCATTTTGGAAATTAGCAAGAAAACAGAGTACGAAAACACTTGTGCACCTTTAAAGTAGAAAGACATCCTCTCACTCAAAGCAAGGTTCAGATAACTCCTATCTTATCTTCTGCCCTCCCATTTTGTTTGAGAACATGAGAAAATCACTTTGTCTCATCAAATTTGAAAAGCCTAAAAGGGATCACAATTCATACAGCAAGCTGCCCACTGAATAAGTTACAAAACTAACCCATTAGCAGCAAGGCAAATAAAGCATAATGGGGTTTTCATTTTACTTTCACTTAATAGCTACGTGAATCATCTACACAGGTTTGTCCAGCCACAGCCACAATCTTAAGTCTTTCATTTTAAATTTATTTATTAATTTGCATATTTCAGGAGGTCTTCACTAAAAGACTGTATTTTGAAATCAGCGAACCCAAAAGAGTTGCTGAAGAATGTAAAGAGAATTCTTTTGAAGATGCATCACATCATGGAAGTACACTTAGTGCTGCCTACTCCTAATGTACTTTAAAAGAAGAAAGACAAATGTCTACTAAACTGAAAAACGAAGGATTAAGCTCAGGCAAAGTTCAGAGAATGCACAAAGTTTAGGGTTGTACTGTTTCCAATCACCAACAAAACCAAGCATGTATCAAAACATATTTCCCCACGTGGTGAGAAGCCCTGTTACTGCCTGAGCAATTCTGCCCATTACTAATCGTTTCTCTTAATGCACAGGGCCTAAAGCTGTCCATGCCATAAGCAAATGTTTGAAGATGTGACATGTGAATAGGGTCCACAACGAAGCCTAGTTTTAATCCCTTTGTATGTAGCAGGAAAAGGAATTTACCTCATACATAAAACACACCTATGTCCAGTGAAGTATAAAAGTTCCAGAGGTGCCCAAGCAAGACATCATGACATCTTTGCTTTTTTGCACTCTGGGAGAGTCCAGGAGGGAGAAGAGCAGGGCTTCTCATGGGCTGGATGTAGTGTGGCACAAGGAATGATTTTATGCTGGGCAGAGAGCCGAACTTTAATGCACCAAGTCACTGTTGGTATCTTCTGCTAGTTTGAGTCGAGAGTAGTGCAACCAATTAGTCCAAATGGGTGGACCTGAGAATACAGGAGGCTTAACTATTAGTTAACATAACTTCCATCATTTCTAATTGGATCACAACTAAGTTCCCAGAACTGCTAATGCCAAAATGAGATCAGAGGGGAAAGCCTGCATATTCACTTTGCACAAAGATTGGACACAGCTCTCCCCTGCTGTTGTACAATAGCACTGACCACCCAAAGACCCACAGCTTTAAAAGAGACCCATCTCACTGCCTGTTGAACACATGTGAGGGGGTTACTACCAAGATGCATTTTTATGAACTTCAAGAAAGAGCCCAGAAACAGTGGAAACAGTTAAAAGGCCAAATGTTAAATGACATTAATCTAGGAAAAGAAAGTTTAAAGATAAAAAAAAAGGACCTGATTTGAGTGTAGAGGAAAAGAGCAGAGTAACTGTGCTTTTAAGGGTTGCTGAAAGATTAGGTCTTCATTTAGGGATCTCCTTATCATGCGAGAATAGCAAGCTACGTAAGCTCCAAACTGTACGAATGCACAGCTATGCCAGAGCACATCTTCAGACTCCTCTGCATCCCATCAGAACTCCTGTAAGCATTCCTGACACTCATTTGCTTGACCCATTTTTGATAAACAAAGAACGGAGTACTTGAAGTATTTTTCCCCCTTGTTCATCCCATTCTTTGCTAGTCTCTTGTTTTATGGTCAGAGGTTAAACTGCTGACCTCTCACCTTCAAGGCAAGTTTTTTCCCCCTTCCATAAAAGGTTTTTCACAGTGTGCAGCATTCGGATTAGCCCCTATCCCTGCGAACAAAAGCTGTGCCTTTGTACTACTGGTTTGGGCATGGAGTCCGTACATCAGAGGAAGCTGCTCCTACTTACATTCACAATAACGATATTGTGAGGCCCCTCTAACGCCTCATCTCTCGGTGTCTAGACTTTCACCCAACCAGCCAGCAAAAAGAAAATCCTGTAAAGCACTCAAGTGAAAATTAACTATGGTACCCTGTTGTGAACCTGATGAAGACGTTATTTGAACATACGGTAAAACTTTCCATTGTTTAACATAAAGATAAGAGAAAAACTTTTAGAGCCCTAAGCTTTAAATAGTCATAAGGATCAATTCACTCATGGGTCACTAAATGCATTTTTTTCAGCAACCAGCTACTACTTATGTGTGTCTTTAAAATAATACACAGATTATTAAATTATGCTCAAGCACCTAGCATTCTGGATATCTACAGCAACAAACTTTATACTCACTAAAGCAAAGCTCAAGGGACAAAGAGTGTATATGCCAGAACTAACTGAAAGTACAGCATCAGAATTGCCCACTGTCCCAGCTATCTTCAGCAATTAAAATAACATCAGTTAGGCAATGGAAATAATGTTAGGCTTTGCTGTATCGAACAAGATGTATATGTGCTCAGTATCACTTGACATTAAAAAAAAAAAAAGGGGAGGGGGAGAGGGGGATGGGCAGGCAACAACCACACCAACAAAACCAAACCACTGCAATGACGTTTGTTTTGCTTCTACACAACACCTGCATTTCTACAGCATAAATAATACTCTGTGGCAAGGAAAGGGAGGAACAGTAATAAAAATATATTCTTTCATCCTAAGAAGAGAATCCACAAGCAGGCTAGGAAAACTAAAATCCCAACGCAACCCAAATCTGAGCAAAATTTTAATATCTGAATAAGCATTGTGCATCACTTGAGAAAAACTATTATTGCAAGCAAATAAATGTTTGCATCTGTAGAGGCTCTTCTGGCCTCTCTTGAGTATGTATTTTGGAAAGAAATGTCAGGGCTTTGCTAGGAGAGTAAGTCACCACTGAGAAAAGCATCTCTTTCACCAGCTTCACCAATTTGTTTTGAGAGCCAGCCTGTCTCAAAGTAAAAGGCAAACAAATTGCTGTTTGGTATAAGTTGATTGGGAGAATATGAGGGAGTTTGCTTGGAGTTTGGATTTTTTTTTTTTTTCCCTTTCTGGAAGTGTCTTTTGTGCTGAAAGAAGAAAGTGTGAAATCACCCTTGTCCTAAGGGGAAAAACAAAAACCACGTACCCTACCAGCTACCCCACAAGGTCTGCTCACAGCAGCAGTAGGAGGACACCAACAAGGACTCAAGAGCCTGGAAACAAACGCAAGCGTAACTGTAATGCTCCCATGTGGGAGTAACAGCAACTTCAGCTCTCTCAACAAGAAGAATAGGTTTCATTTGCAAAGCAGACAGAGAATAGGAGGCAACCTTCTCCATCATCGTGGAGTATCAGACATCAGGCACATGTCACCATCTTCCTCTGCCTCGCAGGACAGTCGTACCTAGGAAGCCTGGGTAGTTTAACGTTCCTTGTGATCCCCCTTACAAAACCAATCCCACACAGGATAGCTGCTGCCATACCTACAGACTGCTAAGTGCTGATATCTTTAGCTAGAAAAATACTTCAGTCACCCTCTGATGTGTTTAAAGCTCTGTGATCTTTCCCAAGACTGACAACCATACAGCTTACTAAGGAGAAACAGCAACAAAGAAGCATTTACTCTAATACTACTATATTGGAACTACTACTACTAGAAAATGGGAAGGGAAACGGGTGCATTCTGCACCATGGATCACATACACCTTCTGCTCCACATCCACTGTACTCTGCCTCCTCCACAAAGTCTTCATAGTGCAAGACAGCAATGGATGCCCGTCTTGATATATCAAACCTCAATTTACTTTTAAACAGGCTGGACAAACCATTAACTGCAAGAGAGATTTCACAGAATCATACAATGGTCCAGGCTGGAAGGGACCTCCAAAGGTCATCTAGTGCAACTTCCCCTACCCCACAGGCACCAGGGACATCCTCGATTAGACCAGGTTGCTCAGAACTTAAGGGCATTAAATTCGAAACTATAAAATAGCTTTTTTTTCTCTGTAGCTGAGTAGTGCTACACAGGAACCCAAGTCAGCTCCCTAAAACAAAGCATACACCACAGAAGAAAAAGAGAGAATCTACTAGTCTAATTCTGCTCATGGCACCAAAAATTCTGTTCATATAAGTAAGATATAAGATATTTACCTTGAGTGTCATTCAAAAAGATGCCTGTTTTTACACATATGTAGGCCTGTTTTAGAGGATATATGCAAACTAATTTCAGATAGGTATCTGAGAAAAAAAAATGTAGTCTGAGAAAGAACAAATCCAGAGCATTAACTAAAGAAACTAAGAACATCACAGACAATAAATCAATTTCTTAATTTTAGTTCTAAACAAGGTTACTGAGAGGAAAAAAAAAAAAACACCAACAGCCTAACATGGGAGACTTATAAACCAGAACACTTCGAAATTCTCCCTGTGGCTACAAGTGAAAATCCATAGTTGTTCTTCCTATAACAAAAACACATTTTGGGTCACTTTTACAAGCTCTGAACCCACACTTACTACCACAGCATCACAAACCAAACAAATACTCAGAGAAACTTCGTTACATGAGATCAGGCTTAGAACTTTAGAAAGAGATACAGAACTCAAAAAGTTCTGTTTTCAGGGCAGTAATTCTTGAGAACTCCATATATTTACAATCTTTTTATTAGAAAGAGCCACAAGAACAGTAAATTCTCGAACATGGACAAAAGCAATAAAACACTTGCTTCCAAGCATTGGAGGGAGAAAAACTTCTAAAAATTGTTCTAGTCATCACTCTGCTGCTATAGAAATCTCTAACACAACGACATCTTAGGTATTTCAAGTGCTTCTGACCACACTGCCCTCAAAAGACGTGATTGAAAGAAGACGAAAGGTTAGATCATACGTATGGAAAAGCACCTACTCATGGTCAGATTCAACAAAATAAACTTTCAGATTTATAAAGGCAGATGCAGTGGGATAAAAGCTCACCCAATATGCAGGTAAAGATGGACAGGAAATAAACAACTCCTATTTCTTGTAATACAAAATCTATAACCCAAGTGAATCAACAGCAGTTTTTAAAGCAAAAGGAAACCG
The DNA here is from genome assembly GCA_013399055.1 of Ramphastos sulfuratus. NCBI lineage: Eukaryota > Metazoa > Chordata > Aves > Piciformes > Ramphastidae > Ramphastos > Ramphastos sulfuratus. The sequence continues at coordinate 18,874 of WBNM01011877.1, read as the reverse complement.
CTTACCAACTCTGTACCACAGCTACACACAGGACTGCCCAAGGATGCTGTGGATGCCAAGAGTATAGAGAGGACTCAAAACCAAGCATACTTGCACAAGACAGGTCAACACTTGGCTACAAGAGAAAACACTAGGTTTGACCAGGCCATGGGTATGTGCACTGCAGAAAGGATGTTGGCATCCACCAAGGCGGTTTCTGAGCAGTGACATACAGCACACTGTGCCTGCACATACCACCACTAGCTGGTCACACGGGCAGAGGAATCAACTCCAAAACTTGCTCCCAGTTTTTGTTCTCTACCTGGAAGGCTAGAATCTGTATTTTGATACATTTTCCATTTCTCTTTTGGTTAGAAATACATGGAATGGATTTGCACTAGGAACATGTCCACAAAGAGCAGGTACAGGAGGAGGCAGCCCTCTAAACCCCTCCCCTAATGAATCTCTTTCCCTCACAGTGAGGAAGGACAGCGCAATGGTCATGCAGGCAACAAGGATGCCTGATGCTTTTAGAGACCACTATAAATGGCTAATGGTTTAGGTTTTGATCCACACAGGAAAGAAGCTGCAAGCATTGTGGAAAGGATTTGTATTTTAGACTAGGGGTTCAGATGTTTTGTTCCATGCAGCAGCCTTGTTTTCAAAGACAGCACACTGAGCTCCTTGCAGCAACATCACACCTATTTGAAGCTGCTAGATCTGGAAAGCAGAGTTCAGCATAACTCAGAAGAAATTTTCTGGATAAGCAAGCAGGTTCAGGTCACGCTGGCCAGTATCATCAAAGCACTGGATTGCAACACCTGCTGTGGTTAACTTCAGCTGGGTTTATTAAACAGTGTAATAGTTAAGAAAAAAGGGAAGGACGTCTTCAGATGAAGATGCATTAAGCAATAAGGGATGCACAGATAACTCATCTGCAAATTAAAAAAACTCACAATCTTTACTTGTCCTGACAACGAGAAGCCACATCTTTATTTTGCACGGAACTGTAAACACAAAGTCTAATTTAAGAAGACATTTCTGTTGTTCTTCAAACTACAGAACATCTCCTTAACAAAAAGTTTCAGTCACAACTTCCTCCCACATACATTTGCAGCCAAAATTAAAATAAAAAAATGAGAAGACAGCAAAACGAGGAACCAGCTGCACTATGGCAAGGGGATACTTCATTAAGCTACTGAAATCTCATTTCTGATGTGCTAAGAACAGTTATAAACCAAAAGATACAAAACACATATTTAAGAATTGCCATGCAGAGACAACTTGTTGATCTGCTTTGTCTTCCCCTTCACCTACATCACTTATCATCACTTGTTAAACAAAATTTAACATTTTGTTCTTTCTTGTACTTAGAGACAAAATTACCCAAATTGTTTTTCATTCCTGATCCACAAGCATATAAACAAATTAACATCTAAACAACTAGGCAATATGCACCACCCTAAAAGCACCACATGTAGGAGAGTAAATTGCACACAAATGTACATCTAAACCCCTTCTTAACACTAACAGAGACATGAAGAATTACTCATCTACCATTGCTTCTGGGCTCTATAGCTACATTTCAGTACCTGAAGGCGTCCTACAGGAAGGCTGGGGAAGGACTGTTTAGAAGGGTTTATAGCAATAGGACAAGAGGCAATGGTTTTAAACTGGAGTAGGGTAGATTTAGGTTAGACACAAGGAGGAAGTTCTTTACAATGAGAGTGATAAAATACTGGAACATGCTGCCCAAGGATGTGGTTGAGGACCTGTCCCTAAAGACATTCAATATCAGATGTGATGCGGCTCTGGGCAGCCTGATCAAGTTGGAAGTATCCCCAATCACTAGAGGAGAGTTGGACAAGATGACCTTTGAGGGCCCCTTCCAACCCAGTGTCATCTGTGAATATTTTTGCACACACAAAGGGCTAAGTTTTTAAGCTGTAGTAGAACATATGAGTCATTTCAAATACCACAAAGTTCCACAGCTAAATTTAAATAGGTTACTGACCATAATCCTCCAGTAGTATTTGAAAACTATTTCAGAAAATTCTGACTACAAAGTGCTCATTTTTTCCCCAAAAAAAGGTTCCAATAAAGGGTGAATATATCACTCAGTTGTTTTGCCTTTGGAATGACACTCTAGAGTAGTTTTAAAAAAACCCTGCACTTCAGTGTTTGCCATTTCTTTACTAAATACCCATGAAGGTTTTGATAGCAAACAGAAAGCAAATAAAACATCTATGTCTAAAATATTGATCTATTTTTAAATCCTGTGTTTTACATAGAAAGCAATACTGATCTGTCATTCTTAAAAGCAATTACCAGATGCTCTGGAATGCTAACAAAGCATTCCAAATGTGGCACAAGTTTCAGCCTAAACTAACAAGACCTCAGTCAACTTCACTATTCTTTGCACATTAACTTAGTTTTTGTTCAAGAAAAAAAAAAAAAATCAAATAAACTATGATCTTAAAACTTTGGACTCCAAGCACAGAGTTCAGAAATATTCTCTCCTCTGAAAACAAAGAGATGAACAGTGACACTACACCCTGGTGCAATCCTAATCCATTCCCTCTCTTAATCAATTATCATTCGTGGGATTTTCCTTCCAAGGTTCCTAGCTTCTCTCTGCAGGTCATGGGGAACCATTCACTCATTAACAGTCACAGAAACCTACCAGTTTGGCCAGCCTTCTTAGGTGGGACAGGTGTAGAGAAGCCAAGCAACACTGGGACTCTAATAGGAGATGACAAAAGCTCTCTTTCGGCCTCAGAGGTCAAAAGAAAGAAGTGCTACATTGCACTTGCCAAGGCAGCCTAACAGTCAAAACAGAAAGGAGAGTGGGTACCATTCTCTCAACTTCTACTCCTTGAAGAGTGACAAGGCAGTTACTAAGGATGTTTGCTGAGCTATGGGTACAATGACATGTAGTTTTTAAACTATTAATCTACTGGATTTCCCTGGATTATGAGTCCCTCAAAACAACATCTTGCAAATGCACTGTTGCAGGGGGCAACATTAGCAATGTTTTAACAAAGCTTTAGGTAAATTTCCTACTCAAATGAAGTTTACAATAATTTTATTTTTGAAGTTACAGCTCAGCAAAAAGTTCTTTCACATGGATCTGCAGCTGAAATGCTGTTGCAATAGAAAGGCAGTAGCAATATATAGTCTTGTTTAATAATTTCAATACTGCATATTAGAGCACTTCAAGGAGGTCTCAATCACACTTCCCTCCTATTTCATGATACAATAGCTTATAAAGAGATGCTTTTTTTGTCTTGCTTTTTTAAGGTTTTCTATTACTTCAGTATGTTTAAAAGGTTACATAGTAAATTTTATCCACTGTCCTGTCCACCAAAAATCAAATTATTTGAGATTAAAGTGTTCACCCTCACTGGCTTCTACTTGAAGAGAAGCTCATAAAAGGTGCTTTAACTACAGCCAAATACATTCCTAATTAACATTTAGTCATTAATGAACAAAACCAAACTTAAGTCACTTTTTAATACTGCAAAAATGGTATTTCAGAATATTTACTCCAGTAACTAGTACAGTAACTAAGCTTTTGCTTTCTCCTATCGGCCCATGCAAAGACAGGCTGTAGAACAGAAGACAGCAATACTTATTAATGGTGCCAGAAAACTACTACCCAGAAATGCACTGCACCCAGCATTAGTCATTCATTTCAAACTTGAAGTGTCTGTTTCCTGGAAAATGCTGCTCAAAGATTTGGCTTTTTAGCAGAACTTGCCTAATGGATGCTTACTAGTAGTAAAGTTCATTGGTGTGGCTCACAGCAACGCATCACCCAGCCTTTCAGTGATACACTCCTGGTTTTTCTCACTCCCCTTTGGGGGCTGACTGATGCTTGTACTTCTCACTATCACAGAGTAAGTGCTAGAGCTTCGTGGAACCATATCATTTGCCCAGTTTTGCTGAAGCCCAACATCAACAAAGTTCTACAGGATTACATCTGGCCCTTACAATGTGGGGCTTTTTTAATCCTTTTCCCTTGGTGTCGCTAAGTCAAATGGAAACACAGACCCCCACAACATGCAAAGGAGTAAGCACAGACAGCAATAGGACACAAGGAAGGAAAATTAAAAAAAAAAAAAAAGCAAACCAAAAAGCTGTATCTAAATATATTTCAAGAGATGAAAGATTTTGTATCCCATTAATAACTCCTGAGCCATCTAGCCACACATTCAGATGTGCCATCTGATGTTTATAAAATGCTTTTCTTTGTTGACTTGCTAGCATTCAAAACCAGACCTAGTTGGTACTAGTTGGTATGATAGTGTATTTTGTACCACTATATCTTTGATGACCAGTTTTCTGGGCACAGAATTTCTAGAGAGGAGGACTGCAGATCACCATACATAAAGCAGATTTCATCCACACACCTGTACTTTCTATCAATACCCATAACTTCCAACACAACTACATAGAAAAGAGAGTTCTTGTTTCACTGCTCACATATTTTATATGAAGATAATTAAAAATTGTATTATAACATCTAAGAACTTCCAATTTGAGGAGTTAGCATATCTCACAAACCAGTTTTCCATCACTGATACATAGTAAACATTTTCTTTAAAAGGATCTAAGGAAGTTGAAAACTGATTTCAAATTAATCTTTTTCAGCCATCAGTTTTCAAAGTGGATCTGATGATAAAATCCGTCTCTCTGCCTAACCCTGCATATTTGCAATACTCACACCACTCCAGCAAGCCTACTTGACACACTGTAGAGTTAAACAAAATCCTCCAGAAACATTGGTGAACGATGTATGAATATGATGGGCTCATTAAACTTTAGAATGATTGATTTATATTTCAAGTGTGCCTTCTTTGGTTTCCAAGATGTATTATTGTCTTGTAAGGGATCAGTATCACTCCATTGCAGGAGTACTGATTTAAGATAACACACAGCATACACTATAATTTCTTTTTGTTTCATATATATGACAGGACTTCTAATATTGCCATGAAATAGATTAATTGAATATATACTGATGAGACTTGAAAAGTTGAGAGTTTGTATCATCAACCAAGAGAAAGGCCTTTACCCACATTCTGTATGGCTTAACTGTTTCAGCATTTATCTCAGATTAGGCAATTTGTATCTGTTTCACGATTTGCATTGTTCTGACTCACAAGCAGAAAGCTTCTACACTAACTGCTAGGATAAGCAATATATAGTGTTCTATATAGCCAAAGCAACATTAATAAAGTATCAGGCTGAAGAAGAAAAAAAAAATAGGAGAAAACACAAAAAATCACTGTGGTCTCACTACACATAAAGCACTTCAAAATGCCACTTTGTTTGCAACTATTGTTTATGCTGTTTGGGCACTTTCTGTCCTAGCCAGACTTTTTGTCTTGTTCACTAAGCAATTAGTATTTCAAGATGTGCTGACAATTAACACGTACTGGTCATGCATAGATGAGTAATTTCTAGTGTTAGAACAGACAGGGGCAGAACCTCAACAACAGAAGTATCCTAGTAGCTGTATGTGGGTATCAAGTTTCCCTGTTATCATTTTAAGCTGTAAGGTGGAGTGTACACAATGAGACATTAAGCAAAAATTATAAAATTCTATCATGTTTTTAAGACACAGTGCAAGCAACTCTGATTTGGTTCCAGTTACGTTCCCAGCAGGAATCCAGAATAACTGCAAGTATGATGAGGATATACTTGTTTCACACAGATTTGACTCTTAAATCCATGTTACAGTCAACCATAATGAGTGCCTCTCCAAGTGTCCTAAACTGAATTAATTTCAGACTCTCTTTTACTAAAGTAATTAATGAGCATACTAACAGGTTGAGTGCACAGATGATTCAGCAATCCCAAGCCACAACTTACTGAAGTGACTGCAAACACAGTCAAGGTTTTATCCTGAACACTTCTGGGTTCCTTTTGATGGGTTACTGAGCATTTTAAAACTTGGACAGTGTATTCAGTAAAGCCACTGACCACCAGAAAGCCAAGATTTCTAGTGGGTATTCCCTTAGCAGAGAACATCTTATAAGAAGATGTCTTCCTTTCCACACAAATCACCAGAGTATTTTCTCAGCTTGTGAGAGCCAAGCAATGACAGAAATAATCACCAACCAGAACACACATGTAAGAGAACCCATACAAATGGGTTCTACGAGAGCAAATGCTGTTATCAAAAGTTTTTTTGGTGGGAATTGCAGGAAAGTAACAGTGTTTCAGAGTTGAGACACCTTCTGTTCCATGTTAAGAGAGGCAGACAAGCCTACAGATTGAAGTGAAGTAATTTAGGGATGGACCCCAAGCAGAAGCAGATGTAAACGTGCTTACACTGTACAAGACACCCATTCCTAGAAACTAAAATAGCTTTACTTAGATACACTCATCAAAAATGCTTGATTAAAACTGCAAGTGAATGCCCAGAACCTCATCTAACTCAGTTTCCAGTGTCAGAATACTACATCTGTCCTGGCACACAGTCACTGACATCATAGCTGCCTGTGACACGGCAAAAAAAGTTTATTTCAGATAAAGAAGTAAGCCATTCATCTGCTGCTGGGAAATAGTCTTTTTTTATTTGGCAAAATTCTTCAGAGAGAGATGATACCTAGAATACAGCAACCAGTAAAACTCTCTCCTGGACACAAAGTTTTCCAGAAATTCCCNCTCTTGATGCAGCCCAGGACTCGGTTGCTGTCTGGGCTGCATGCGCACACTGCAGGCTCATGTTGAGTTTTTCATCAACCCAGACCTCCAGGTCCTTTTCCTCAGCGTTGCTCTCCAGCCATTCACCACCCATTGAGTCACAATATCATTAACCATTATCAGGTCTATGAACCCACCATAAAAGTGATCCTTAGACAGAATTTTTAGTACACAAAATTAAAGTTTAACCTATCTCAAATCATGCAATGCCTTAAATGACCATGGGTGACAAGGATCTAACTTGGAGTATTTGTTTTTTAACTTAAGAACTAAGTTTTACTACATGAACAGAAAACTGTAAGTCACCAGCAAAGACATTAATTTCTTTAAAAAAGAAAAAAGAGCAGGAGGTAAACAAAACCCCAACACAATTCCAACGCTCTGACAGTAGCCTGGAAGCCCAAAAGCCAGCATGAACATAGCAGCAGAGAGTAAAGACATCCATAGGTTGTTTTTTTCTCAGTTCCCTGAACTGGCAGGATATTTATTTTTAAAAAATTAAAAGAAAAAAACCCACACACAACTGAACTTAATACTCAGAGATTAAACAACAGCCTATACTACTTTGTATGGCATAAGGATCCCAGCAGTTCCTCCTTATCTGACCCTGGTGAGAAGCATTTCCTGTCAGCTCCAGAAGCAGCCCCCCAGCTGAATGGCAACTGTACCTACACAGCAAGTCTGCCAGGTGCTGCCAGAAGCAGGAAGGATGATTACCTCACATGCTGCTTTTAGTGGTGCTAGCTATTTGAAGTAAAACATAAATGGCAAACACACAGTTTAGAAACCAAAACTACCTCCAAAGGATAGGTAAAGGATGCACAAATGATCAGCTGTTGCTAGCAAGACTAAAGTTACAGTAACTGTTCCACTCTTGTCACTCTGTAGACAGTGGTTTAACTCCATTATTTCAAATTCATTACATGTAGGTTTGCAACTGTCACACAATTCTTTTTTCCTACCACTATGCTGCTACTTTTTCTTATTTTGCATTTGAACAGAGCATAAACACACTCACTGTAACACAAAACACACTTTTACATTTCCTTTTCATGTTGCATCTTTTAAATTATCACCATGCTTCAATAATGCAACTTCATTCCTGGAAACAGTTGCCTTAAAATGTTAAGCTGTTCCTTATAGCCCTTACCAGCCCAGCTTTCCTACATCAAGTGCAGCTCTCGAAACACATTCAATTCAACATTTAGCATAGAATGTTTAAATACAAAGATAATGCATTTTTGCATTTAGCCTATCCTTTTAATAGAGCAACTGCCTCCTCCAAAAAGCAAACATTTGACTCCATTTACACAATGAAACTGTAACTTTACAATATTTTCATGTGTTCTAAAGCAGGATAAACAAATACATTCTGTTCACGTGAAGGAGTTTAAGTCAGACAAACAGAAATTTCTTGTTCTCTATTAGAAGGTAAGCAGAAGTATTAATTGTTCTTTGCATCATTCTTTCCCATTTGGAATGCACTGGCAAACCAGCTGTGGCAAAATAATGTGCTTATAACGATTATGTCTCCATGGTGATTGCACCTTAGCATTAACTAAGAAAGTCTGCAAAATATGTCCTAAAGTAAGCACAGAAACCCTAACTAATATGCCATTATCAGACATCTGTAATTTTAGCTAGGTTTTAATCTACATATTGACTCAAATGTGCAAAGAAATCAGAATCTGATTCAAGTTCTAGGAAATGTAATCCAAAAGCTTTGCTCAAGCCCTATTTTTAATTACAGATTTAATACTTGGACGATACCTTCCAAACAAGGATTAAGAATTTTGCAAAGGAAGACAATATGCCTCTAAACTGCTGCCTTGGTTTTCCTAGCTCAGGAAGTGCAGATACCACACCCAAAATTTTGTTCAAGTCTTTTTTTTTTTTCCCCCCTCTCAACACTTCTGCTTTTTCTCTTCTCTTTTCCATATTAAGCTCAGTATTCAGTTTTAATCTTTTCTCTCAAACCAGAATCACGAAACATAAGAAGCATTTGTCCACTCAAATTATTCAGTTCTAAACACAAAGCTACAGTTCCAGGATGTATGGATAAATGTCAAATACAAATACAAGAAGTTAATGTCTTCAGCATTTTAGTACTTTATCTGTCAGTCATGTAGAATCTTCCATTCTAAGTACGTGCCTGTAAAAACACCATGGTTCCACCTGGATCTTTATCAAACATCAGCCTACCACCAAAAAAAAAAAGCTGACACTTTAATTGCAAAGTGGCACTGTACTCAGGTTGCTCTTAACACATAAAATTAAGTTAAGGAATAAGAGCAACTTATTATGATCTCAGAAGGTTTAAAGTCCTTCACAAACAGTAACTCTTCCCTTTGTAGCCTTGATCATGGTTTTTTTTTATTTACAAACAGAAGTATGTATCCCAACAGTTATATGATCAGTACATCTACATGTATCTGAATCCTCAGATAACATCACCACTGGTAGAAGGAAACAAAACTGAAAGGACTACTTCTGTGAACTAGACAGGAAACTCTGCACTTCAGTCAGTACTAGAGAGAGAAGTGCCTTATGGCTCTGCAAAGCGCATTTTAAATCTTGAAAGTTTAACGAGTTTTCAAAGCTTTTTAGGCAGACTTCAAATTCCCCATACACGAAAGCACAAGCCATTAAAGTACACATGAAGAGAGCTAACAGCATAACATATCCCCTTAAAGAACGCTAAACCTCTGTGTAAGATGGACTGTTCAGTGTGTGGGAGGGCAGAAGCATGCTGACATTAGCTCAGAAAAATATGCAAACTCTTTAACACTTCTGAATGCAAGCAATTTAAAAGCCTGCAAACTATCCCCCAGGCAGCCATCTCAAACAGTTAAGTACTAAAATGAAACTAAAATTACATTTGAAGAAAAGCACAGGAATGTCAACTTTCATACTGCCTGCCTGCATTGCATGATGCAGGTTGCTGTTTGCAGCTTTTATTTAGCTGTACTAACACTGGTATGTTCATTCACTGAATTTTACACAACATTACTTTTGTAACAAGTTAATATTTTTATTTAACTCATCAAATTTCTCCCTTTTGGTATCACTGTCCAAAGCCCAATTACACTGCTGAAAGGAGCATATGGCATTACATGAAAAAAACTGACACAGTCAGGCAAATGTCTGTGGGGAATAATTCATCTCTACCAGCATTGATACCACAGTGCCTGCCCCCACATTACTACAGCTGCAATCTCTGGAGTAGAGGAGAGCCTGCCACTCCTACCAGGACTGTCCTCTGGCTGCCGGGGAGTAGGGTCATCCCTTCCCACTGAGGTCTTTTTCCCCTCAGTGAAGAATGCAGGGGAGATAGGAGAAAGGGTTTCCTTGACCTATTTCTCCAGCAGCTCTCACCCTTCCCCCTCCTACAGACACATATCTGCATCCACCTCCAAATTACACATACATGCAAGAATTTCTGTAGGTTGGCTAAAAAAAAAAAAATTTAGAAAATGAGGCACTTGAAAGCAGAGGCACATTTTTGCAACTGTGAAGAGAATCTGAAAGCTGGAGTGACTACCCTCTACTTCTCAGTCTCTGAAAGCATCAATATCAATCTTTATCTTAGATGCTAAATCACAGTTGCCTTCTTTTTGTTGTTCATAATTTTCCAATGCCCACTCTTTGCTAGTGACAATCCAAGCACACACAACATCATTCATATCCTGAGAAGCTTTCCAATTAAATGAAAGATATTAAAACATAATGAAAACACTCATTTACATACAAGTGGAAGATTTAAAGACATACAAAATGTTGTAATTTTTGAAGGATCTAGAGGCTCATATGCAAGAGAGCCTGAGTCAAACTCTGGCTTATATTCCTTGGTTTTGTCAAAAAGGATGACCATGATGCACTACCTGGGTTTGCCCTCAAAACATTTACATAATCTTCAACAAGACTGTGAAACATTCTGCTCCTAACCAACAGATAATGCTGTACAGATATCAGGCCAGATTAAACATCCTCTTCCAAGCTCTTTAGGTACCATCATTTGAAAATTTCTCAACAGGAAAAACAAGAAACCATTACAGACAAGTAGCACTTTATATATAATACCATATGAGTTAATGAAAGGGGGTATAAAGCTTGAAACTTCACAGGGCACAGAAAGAAAGGGGTTTCTTCTACATACAAATCTGCACCTGAGACTACAATCATATAGCCCACATTCTGAAGTGGCGTTAGATAAACGGAAAAGGCATCTAACTTTCTGTTGGTGTACAATAAATTCTAATATGGTAACACAGTATTTGAGACTAAAAGTGTATCTAATGCATAGCAATAGATGGCTGCTCTTCATAATCACCAGAAGAAGACAGAATGCTTGAACCTAACTTTTTATAAGCCAGTACTTACTCAGTATCCTTCCAGTTAAAACCAACAGTGAAAAAGGATGGAAGCATATAAGGATTTTATCAAACGTTGTAATTGTTCTTAAAAAAACCCTATACATTTCTTCATGTATCACACTGATAAAAATTATCTTTTTAAAAAATCAGGCTCAAGCGATGCTCTGAAAAAAATATGTCAGAGGAAAACAGTTATCTGACAATCAGCATACTACACCCACAGGTTCAGAGCCTGTGGTTAATAAACAGCTTCCTACATTGAAAACAAAAAAAGAAGAAGAAAGAAGTTTTAGGAGACTCTCAAACGAAACCCTACTAAAGCTAGACAGGTTGCTCATGGGCAGAACTACCAACTGCACTAAATCTTCTGAAGAATTATGATCTTCCTGGAACTACACATCTTATTTGTACCTTAAAAACCACAATCAAGTTCATGCAAAGGATTTTGCATTTCTAGCCTAATTCCTAGACTTAATACATAGTTCTTAACTCCACCAATATACAACTAAATTGGTTTTCACGGATTTCCTTTGAAAATTTAAACATCTTTTCCAATTTTAATGATTCTATGATCATCATGTTTCTAGATAGAAGGCTTCCTAGCATTAAAGGGGAAATTGAGACAAAGCAATCAAATTTCAAGCCTTGTTCAAAAAAATCATTCTTTGCTTGAACAGAACATTTCAAAGGGTCTTCAAGTATAACTTGAGCAGTCCCAGACACATATTGTGGTATTCAGTAGCTGAATTTCCTGGATCTGTGTGCACACTCCATAGTCTTTTGGTTGCTTTTCATATGTGACACAAAGACAGGCATAGAAAACAGCACTCCTAACCACACAAACTGAAACCAATTTGAGTCACCTTCTGGGGAAACCGTCGACAGAAATGCTGAAGACCTTAGGTTCACAAAAGTTGTTGCATATTGCCCTTTCTCCTGCAAGCTGTTGTATGTGCACTGCCTTTTATGCAACCCACATTTAGTAAAATCAATATAGGAAGTACGGTTTATAGAATGACTTAAATTTGAAACTTTATCTTTGCACATTTAACCATGAAATAAAGTTCAGTCACATGTGTGCATACAGTATATGTCTGTACAGGCACAGATACATGTACACTATTAACAAAGGTGACATAGCACTAGTAGTTTGGACATGTCCTGTCAAAGAGTTTATAAACATAACATCACCTTTCCAGAAATGTAGTTTACTCTTCAGGATGGAAGGACCTGGACAGAAAAAAAGGGGAAAACACACACGCACAAAAAAAAAAAAAAAAAAGCTGCAGACTGCTTTGTTAGACAATTTCTAGGCTCACACATATCCTACTGCCCCAAGTGCAGTTTAACTTACAAGAGTGGCAGGAGAAGAGTAAAGTTGTTGTAGGTGCCATCTGTCTTGCAATCTTGACCCAACAGCCTTACATAATACTATGCACCCAGGACAGTCCAAAGCACAGCATGGGGGTGTGTGTGTGTAAATCAGTCTTTTTACCCTAAAGAGCAACACTCATCCTTAAAATAACAGTTTTGATAATATTATTTTCTGTTATCAAGCTGTCCTCTGGGTCTGTAAGTGAAAGTCTAATACAGCTGATTATGGAAAAACTGGCATGCATTTTTACTACTTCTTTTGTTGGCTTGTTGATGAAGGAGTGACACAGGAAAGAACTACAAAATCTGCAACTGCCTGGGAGGCAACGGAAAACCTTTTGCTGGAAGGTGCTACTGACACTGCAAGCCAAATTCAGAGTTAACGAATATTGATCTCTTAGAATAACTTAGCACTCACATCCCAGTTACTCACCTAACTCTCAAGAACAACAGTTAATCCTTCTCAAATTCATCTCATTTGCAAGAACCAGGTTATTAAATTTGAAATTAAATTAATGAAATGGAATTTAAAAGTTGTCACAATAACTAATTGCTATGTTTTGCATTAATTGATGCTTACCATCTCGACCGTCACGGAAGTTATGGTGTGGACTACAATCTGATTTTGGTCCTAAAGGTTTATATTAACCTACCTAAAACCTCCAAAATGTTTGTGTAGAAATCAGTGTTGGAAATAATTAGTGGAATGACTTAAGAACAAATTTCATATTACATATAAACCTTGTTGCATTTGGTTATCTACGATCCTTTGTAGCTGGAAGAGCCCCAGGACATTGTCAGATTCGCACAATTAACATTCCCCAAGAGCTGTGCTATAATTAAGAATTTATCTAAAAATAATTCTCCAAAAGCATAATAGTTTTTCATGATGTCACACTGCCTGTACGTAGCATCTTCATAAAAACACCAACTTCACAATAACTACACGTACAGTAGAGCTACCTCAATTTCTATTTGTTACAACAGTTAAATGCTGCTACAGGGAAATTAAAATGCAGGAGAACGCACGTCACAGCAAAGCTTGAAAAGGAAAAATCTCAAAAATACATGGGTCATATTAAGGTCTTCCTTTCTCCTAAGTCAGCTTCTCCTGCTGTTCACTCATGCAAGGAGATCATAATTTGAGGCTGTGATATTTCCACAGCAACACTGGTGACAGTGATGTCACAAATTCAGCCCTGACACAGCTTCAGGATCAAGTACAAGGAGCAGATGGGATGCGAGGGAGAAAGCCCCTATTTAAACACAAATCTCTTTCATAAGAGAGAAAGAGGCAGGAGCAAAGAAACAGGTGAATGGATCATGTTTTCAAGTATGATATATTCAAAAGATTACCCTAGCATGAAAATCTATTTAAAGGCAAGACCTACAATACAGGGTAACTGACAAATTTGCTAGACCTTATAATAAACCAACCTTGAAAGCTTCCTGCTTAGCATGACAAGCCTTGTACTCAATTTCTAAAGTGGTGGTGAAGACGAGACACTTTCATTCCTTATGAATCTTCTTTAAATAACTTTAACATTCAGATATATTAATTTGATACATTGCTCTGCTCATAATGCCACATGTAAATATGATGTCAAATGAGTTTGTTATCTACATTAGACATCATATGAAAGAAATTAAAACAAATCCCAGATGGGTCATAATGGAGCAGGCTGGTAACTGGAACATTTAGCCAGCACAATCTGATTGGTGAACAGAGACTGTGTCTTCTGTGCTGACCTGCAGGCTCACAACCTCCAGGCCAGCTGAAACACCCCTCAACTCTTCACCAGTCACATGCCGCTGACTCCAGCGCTACTGCTATCGCATCTCCTTCGTGCCTTTGCCCAACCCAGTCCACACCAGGTGGAAGGGACAACAGCAAAAAGTGAGTGCTCCCACAACATTGTCAAACACTGTTAATGTGGTCTCCACATTAACTCAGGTCACAGTTCAAGAAGATACACAGATTTCTCAAATACTCTACTCTCCACAGAGAACAATTGATGAGCAGCATAAAACACCCACCGAAAGAGGCAAGGGAAGTAACAATGACTAGAATTCAGGCACAGGCAGTCATTCAGAGAGATGCAAGTAACAAGAAGTGGTTTCTTTTGACAGTGGAGGCAGAAAGATGTAATACAAATCAGAAGTCAAAAGGCAGACAAAAGGAATTAAAAGGATATAGATGCATGTTCTGATCACAGAAGGGGGAAAAAAAAAATCTACATTTTTCAAGATTTCAAGATGAAGACTTGAAAGGATTATCAACAGTCTAAAAGGATTATCTAGTCTAAAATCTGCAGGTTGAAACTGGGTCTAAGCCAAAATGTGAAGAGGCCCCCAGGAAGGGACATCAGGTGGAGGCAAACATTAAATGCACAAAGCAAGAAGTAGATCAGAAGTCAAGTAGCTAAGCAGAGTACAGAGACATGATGCCTCTGAAATCACTACGGCAAATACAGTGAAAGAATAGAAGGTAAAATGTACCATGATACAAACCACAACAAACAGAGATCTGATTCTCTGAACCACAGCTATACCAACAGCAAACTGACAAAGCCTGCAATAAACTGAAGGATGCTGGCTGTTGGCAAAGGGAAAATACCCAAGGACTGCACCAGGACCAAAATATCATTCCATAACTAAATGAACAATCTTATGAAAGGGGGAGGGAGGTGTGAAAAAGACAAAAGGCACAGAAAAGCCTGTTGAAGCCTGTTGAGATAGTCAAGAAAAGATCTGAAGAACTATTATCAGTTAGATTCAGAAAAAAACGTATTTATAACCATATTAAGGCACATGTCCACGATACCATTAACAGAAATGTTGACTGAAATAAAAAGAAAAATAAATAAACAGGAATACTTTGAGGCTACCTACTTCTACAGGCTTCTAACTCGTTAGAGCAGTAAACTCTGGAAACAGCATTCAGAGTGGTAAACTCTGGCAGAGCACCCATTAGCACAGTAGGGCAAGAATTATTTTAAGATGCATTTTATTGTTTTTACAGACTGCTATCAGACTAATATGACTACAACACCAATCCAACAAGAGTTCTTCTCTCCCTGTGTTTTTATAAGGCAAACAATCTCAGAGGAAAACATGAATCAAGTTCCCCTAATGGACTTTCTAGAGGTCACTTTTATTTCAGAACTGGACATCCCATCTTATTTTAATCTGAGTTAAAAAGCTTCTCTCGGGTAACTCTGGCATCCCTGTTACTGTGTGTTTATAGAGACGTGAAACTGATGGCTAACATAAGCTCAAGTTAGCAGTCATTGTTTGTATCACGTATCCAACCAAAGCAGCTGTCAAACATCAGCCAGAATGGAAGTCTCTTTCTGTTGTTCAGAAAACAAACTGTCACTATCACATTGACTGCTATCAGTGTAATGTTAATTTTGATCAATTGTTCTGTTAAAATGAAATCTTACAAAAATGTTTTAAGACAATAACTGATTGCATGTATAGATTTTGCAAGTATTTCAGGAAAAAAAGACACTTTTACAGTAACCAAAATGAAAATATAACAATTACAAAAAATTACAATTATGAATTAACATTTTTAAAGGCAATAAAATATCCATAGTCGCTTCCTAATACAATCCCAATCCAACTGCAATTCAAGACATAAGATGATACTGTATCACAATACAAATTATTTATTTCCACCTCTCAATAGCATGGTATATTACCTTCATTTTCAGACGCTTGGCATTTTACTTTCAGTACCAAATCAAAGGTACGTTCTGGATTTTCCCTAGAAGAAGTAAACACAATAATTAATCTTATGTGCTTCAGATAGTGTTTCTGCCATGCTGTATCTTTTCCATTCTACTCATACAGAATAAAATATAATTTTTTTTTATTTATAAAATACAATTAGAAATCAGATTAGTTCTAAGGAAGAACCAAAAGGTCATATTTTCCTGTACAGCCTTGGAAAAGAATAAAATAAGAAGAAAAAATGTACAATTTATTACACCAATACTGTCTCTGCCTTAAAAAGATTTTTACTTCAGCATACCGCGCCTGACAGCTGGAGAAAAAAGTGATACTAAAATCCTTATCACTCAAACTAAAGCATAGTAATGGAGTCACAGGCAGCCTCTTCTAAAGCTAGGTTTTGCTTCTAGTTAACAGGAATAGCCCATCACTAGACGTTGATTTTAATTCCACAAACTTAGCCGCTACCCTTCCAATGCACAGGATTCCCACCACATGACTGAGGATCACTTCACATCCTCTTCCACAAGAGACCGATCTTTGACTTCAGAGGCTGAGCCTCAGGCGCGATTCAGCAAGCATGCATTAAAGCAATAACTACGGTTGAGGCCCGTCCCAAACTAGCCTATCTGCAGCAGCCATCATGGTCAGCTCCCAGCGACAGCCAACACCTCTTCCACCTCCTCAGCAAATACACACCTGATAATAACTAACTGCATATGCCAATAGCAATTAGCAGTCAACCTAATCTCAAACTAAGTATTTACTAAAATAGTCCTAAATGTCATTATTATGCCACCCACTTCTCTGCCTATCAAGTACACTGCTATTTATATTAAAAGCAAGTGGTATAACCACACCCATATCAATTATCTATTTAACCACATAAAAGGCTCACACTTGAACTCCATTCTATGGTAACCCTCCCACTGAAGGCAGTTGGAGTCTTAGGCAAATGAAAAAAAAATAAAAATCCAAGATTTGGTTCCAGGTTTCTAGAATGCTTCAAGTGAAACATACAACAAATTAACACACTGTTGTTTCTTTAGTTTTGAATGAAATCCAAAGGCTGAGCTGGGGAAAATTTCAGCTGTCACAAATTAACTGACTCAGAACATGCTTTCATTGACCACAGCACCACCATCAACAACTCTAATCCAGGTTACAAGGGCCATAACCTGCCCAATATCACAATCTTTCTTTGCATTGTATTTTAAAGCATTTTAGCTGGGAAAATCCTCTATCTACTGATCTTGTGTGTACGAGATCAAATTCTGCTCTGAGTTAAAACACCCTAAATCCAGGATATTGGAGATTTATTCTGGTACTAAAACCCGTCCATTGTTCTTCTGGCAGGCAGGCAGGTTCAGAATGAAACTGATCAGGCTTGGCTTTGTTGAGTCACCTAGAAAATTGAACCACAGAAGTCTTTCCTCTGAAGAAGTGACATCTCCCCATCATATTACTGTAGTTCAAGTACCAGGTTTATACTCTCAGGCTATATACCCCTTCCATTTCTTCTTAAACCCCAGACCACGCAATGCCAGGTTTTTAACGTGAATCTGTTCAAGCCATACAAACATTGAATGAAGGCTTCCAGCTCAATTCCTGGTTGAATTACCCTCATGAAGAAAGCTCTTTGAAGTCACACTGCCTTCCGTCTTTCACTATACCACTATAAATCTGCTTTTGCAGAAAAACGCTTCCAAGTTTACTTGTCACATCCCACTACACTTAGAAGTGTCAAAATGTGTCAAACTAATCTGAGAATTGTCAGACTGTCTCTCATTTCCTTTACAACTACCTCGTAGCAGCCTGCTTATTCATCATATATTTACAGAGATTTTTGCCAACTCCTGAAGCCCATGGTTAACATCTCATTGGTTTCCAGTGCTGGCAAGACCAGGTGGCCACTCCTGATGGGTAAGGCTTCATAGCAGTGCTTCTAAGCACCTAGAAATCTCTTTTGCACCTGTCATGTCATAATACCAAAAAGAAGGTTTGCAATTACTGCAGAGATTAATGTCACAAACTTTAGCCCACTAGCTGCTGCTGGCGGCAGGGTCGCTGCACGCAGCGGTACTGCCCAGGCCTCAGGGAAGGCTGCCGACCAAAGCAGGGTGCTCGCAAGGCCTGAGGGCTGCGGCCGCGCTCTCGCCACGCCGGGTGGGCGCCGCAGGAATAAGCTGCCACCATTTCACAAGCCCTTTCCGCAGGCCAACAGCGTGCAGGCACCGCTCCGCCCGCCTCCGCGACCGCTCCCCGGCACCGACGCCTCCGACCCGGCGAGGTCGGCGGTCGCAGGACCCGCAGGAGGTCCATGTCGGGGCAGGCGCGCTAGGGCCGCCGGCAGACACGGAGACCAGAAGCGGGCCAGCGGCCGCGGGCGCTGCAGCCGCCTCCGCCCCCTGCTCCGGGTCGGGCGGGGGGTGCCCCCCTGCCGCTGAGCGCGCCCCGCTCTCTCCGCGCCGCGGAGTCCCGCCTCGCCTCGGCTCCGCTGCCTCCTGCCCGCCCGCCCCGCTGTCACTCAGCGGCCGCGGTGCGCCCGGCCCCTCGCACGCTCCTGCAGAGTGAGCTCCCCCTCCCCTTCCTCCCTGCCGCCCCGCAGGCCGGGGCGGCTGCGAGGCCTACTCACGCCCTGCCCGCCGCGGAGCTCGGCTCGGCCGGCCGCGTCTGACATCCCCACCGCGGCCCCC